>JBBPBX010002530.1:60460-77514 GCA_038048925.1 Garcialebias charrua
GAGAGAGAGAGCAATTTTATGCATAGTAAAAAAAATCATGTCAGCCACACTTTAAAGTAAACACCAAAGCAAAAAATTACAAAAATCTATCTCAAAATAACTGGATGAGAGTAATGGTTCAATTAAAATACCGTATTTTTTTGGTGAATATTGGAATATTTATAAAATGGAGTCGAACCAACTTAAGGGTGGACTCAGGACAAAGTGTAAAAACAAATTATAAAGTGGTCATCTGAGGTGATTAAGAATTTTTTTAAAGGACAAAATGAAAATGTTTTTGTATTCTGTTGCAATATTAGTATGTCTGACCTTTTATTCTGAATATTTATCTTTAAATCTCAAATATCAACTATTTTCATTCAGAAAGGCAAAAAATAATTGCATGAGCATTAAAAGTGGGAATAAAATGCAGAGAATAAGGAGAGATGTGCTTCCTTCAGTAAAAATCAACCAGCATTGACCAATAAGGAATCAATAAGTGGTTGCTGCTGAGAGCATCAATGAAACGTTCCCATCTAAACAAATGCTCTTCAGACAAGCTAAAAGAAATAAAGGACAAAAACACCAAAACTAGAATGGATGCACGATTCCTGCTGTGAATGCAACAAATTCAAAAACCTCTTCCAGACAAATTATTTCAGATCTGCAAGATAAATGTCTTCAATTGTTTCTGGGATGTGACAAATAAAAAGGACCAACGTTTCCACCAAAGGTTTTCAGTGAATCCATCACATGGGACTGTGGGAAGCTTGCTGCTCTTTAACAGAAATGGAAGACGCAGCTCTGCAACACATGAAATGAAATATGACTCATAACTCTGAGCACCATCTGTGAGTTTAGAACATAACCTCAACCATCTGTGTCAGTGTTGCCATCTTTTACTAGAAATGTGACCACTTGGAGACGCAAACATGATTACACTCAAATTAAGCCCTAAAAACTTTGAGTCTGTGAGGAACAGGGTTAAAAACTGAATAATTTAGGCTTGTTTTTCAGATTTAAATTTTTTTTGAACCAAGCAGACCGTAGTATAGTCACAAGCAAGGGCGTTTCTAGAATCTGACCTTTAGGGGTGCTTAACCCCCAGAGTTGACAGTGGCTCTTTGCTTGAACAATGCGGTGGCCACTGGCGTCAGAAGCATTTGTAATGTGTGGGGGACACACTGGTGGGGTGGTCTGAGGGTCCTCCCCTAGAAAATGTTGAATAAATTAGATGCCATTTTCTGCATTCTGGTGTATCTTAACTGGTTTTTAAACATTTACCTCCATAAGTCAATACTTGATTCAATAACTATTTTAGAGAGCAACAAGAAGTAGCCTGACCAACAGCTCTCCTTGTGTGAATGAGCACGCTCCCCCACCCACCAACTGTATTGAGACGCACAAGGCAGTCACTTTCTGTGCCGTTCATCTGCCAAAGTGTTCTTGGGCAAGGCATTGGATCCGATTTGACGTCTATTTGCTGCATGATTTCATTCAACCTTTATTTACCTGATACGATATGATACAATACCTAAACACGCATTTCTGCATGTGTATGTTTGAAGATGGATATGTAAAAACTCAAACAAAAATACAAAGGTTACAAATTTTGACCATTTAGCATTTAAAAAGCACAAAATGTCCTTTTGCAAAAGTCCCACACTGAACTGCTGGTGAGAGAATGATTGATCCTCTGAATATAAACATTTCCCCAAATGCCAAACTACAAACTTATTGGCTGCATAAAATAAAAATAAAAATAAACATGGCATCCAAAATCCCATTAAATGCTGTATTTCCCTCAATAATAAAACTCTGCAATCATTGCTCAAATAAAAAAGCATTTAAAAATAAAATGTCCTCTTTATTTCAACTTGAAGCACAGAGACTTTTAACAGATTTGTTGTTGCCCTTTGGGTCATTTGAACATTGTAGTTACGTAATTTCTAACTAAAGTGAAGAAAAGCTGAATTATGACAACAGCTATGAACTTCTTTTCCTTTGTTTAAGTCAAAGCTAAAATCAGAGGCCTAACGTCTCACCGTCGGTGATGGTGAAGGCTTTTTCCACAGTAAAATAAAATAAAATCCACCTTATTTATGAATAATTTTACAAGATCAACTGCTTCATGTGTAGTAAATTAATAGTTTGTAAGATGGCCCATGTGACTATGTAAATACGATGATGAAGGTAAAGCAGCGCCAGCGTGTGGGCCCATTGTCCCGTCTGATCGTCTGCAGAGCTGCAGCCTCGGTTCCTAATTTAGCTCCCGCTGTGCCCAAACAGATTACAATGGCCTGTATCCGGGGCAGGGTGCAGACTGGCACTCCAATCTAGAAGCCCCAAGTGGTTCTGGGACAGAGGTAAATCAAGACACATCCCTGTGTTGATGGATCCTGAATGGACCAATGGAGAACAAGGAGCAAGGTCAGCATCCATTAGCCGTGCTGTGAAGTCTCAGATGGATAACTTCACTGCAGCAGGACCAGCGTGCACTTCTGTTAACTCTGTCCTACAGCGGACACGTTCAATATGTCTGCAAGCGCACGTGAGCACGCACATGAAGCCAAAACGTGCAACAAACATGAATCAGGCTTGAATCCCCTAAAGTGAGATATAGATTTTTAACCACTTTTCATGTGACTAAATAAACGTTGAGGTGTACGTTTCCAGATGTTTGGAGTGATTTTGACTCAGGATCTGTCACAGGTCCAGGAGGTTTTGACCCAAAATACAAACGTGAAGAGCTTAAAAAATAAATGTACATTTATTATAAAACAAAAAGAAAAAGAAAAATGCTGTTGTGGCAGCAAAACTTGCAAAAACTGAGAGGAGGTCATGAAGAACCAAACAGCTTGTGACATACGCAGAACTTTAGCTGTGCATGAAGTAAAGTCCAACTAAATGGGTCTGGGTTGATGAGGAGAAGTGGCTCCAGCTGTGACAGGTGAACAGGGCACAGGTGGGAGTGGGCGTGGCAGTTCTGAGTAGCAGAGATACTGAGTGGCTGGGAAAAGGGTGTAAGGAGTGAACTGGGCACAAGGAAAATCCTGAAATACATCATGAGCAATAAGAATAAAACTCAAAACAGGAAACTAAATACTGAAAAAATACAAAATGGACAAGTGGTACGCCAACTCCCCCTCGTCGCTGAAGGATTTGAACAGTTGTAGTTTTCAGGACTGGATTTTAACAGGGAACACGTCAAACTTTTTGTTTAATGGTGCAATATATTAAAGTGTGTAGGAGTTACACTTTGGGAGGGAGGCAGTTTTATTTTTCTTGTCCGAGCAGCGCATTGACAGAGCCTGGTGAGCAAAGGGTGCCGTTTTATCCACCACCTGAGCCAATGGTGTAGTTAGGGGGTGGCCAGTGGTGGCCTTGGCCACCACTGATTAATCTTCAGCCACCCCAATCATTTTAGGAAAGTATATATTTAAGCAATATAAAAACTAGTAAGCATAGGCGTGTTTACAAATATATATGGTGGTGGCCATCTTGGATTTTGAAGTGGCAACACTAATTTTGATAGGAACCGTTGTTACGCCTATGCAGCCACATTTTAGTTAGTTTAGCCACAGTTAGGACACTGAAGAAAATGTTTTGTTTAGTCTAACACATATATTTATTGTGTGGTATGAGTTGGGTTCATAATAACTTGGGTTTGTTCCAGTAAGACTCAGTAATAAGTTACTTCTTCTTTTATTTTATTTATTTGATCTTGTTTTTCTGAATAGTTAGCATTTATCTTCTCTCATTCTTATTTAATGTTTTAAATTGAATAATTGTAATTTATAATATCTGTATGTAGGCCTGTCGAGATAAACAACAAATCAATTTAAAGCATGACGAATGAAAATTATCAACCTCATTTTCATTTATCTGCTTTATCGTTTCTTCGTGTCTCTTTCTACTGAAGACACTGGATGATAAAAGGCTCAACTCCGGTGTTCTTCACTGACACCTCTCTTTCTCTTTTATCTTTAAAATCTGTTTTATCCGTCCGAAATCACGTTTTTGGATCGTTAAATGCAGCTAAGCTGAGAAGCTAAGCTACAAGCTAAGTTAACAGGTCAACCTCAGGAATAAACCTCCGTCTTGTTGAGCTCCAAAATTCACCGGTGAAACCCGTGCCTTTGTGTAAAAAGTTGTTTTTCTCTGCAAAAAGAAGCTGAGAACTTGTTTACTGATTTTTTTAAATTAAAATATTTGTGTGAAAAATGCTATGCTAAAGAGCTCAAACCACACCGAGTGTTGGCCATGTCACGTCAAGGGCCGTCCCTCCCATTTTTCTTAAAGAGACACGCTGCTCAACCATCAGGTGGTCAAAAAAGGTACTACACCCCAAACAAATCAACATCTTATAAAATTGGACAATCAATTATTGTTCAATTTTAAACAATATTATCGTTTATCGCAATAATTTCTGAGTCAAATAATCGCTCAGCAAATTTTTTATCGTGACAGGCCTACTTGTATGTAATTTTCCCGATTCATCAATCTGATCGTTCTATGCCATAAAGTCACGACAATCATTCATTCATACAGTAACTCATTGTGTAATTTGTTAATTTATAAATAAATAAAATAATTTTATATTTATGGTTGTGTTGTCTTTCATAAACTGAGGTAAGGCTAAATTCCTATTATATGATCATTGTTGGTGTTTACCTTTGTTAATTTGTTACAAATGAATGGCAGACATAGGTCTGGAGCATGAACTTTGATAGTTTACTTCAAAAGAGTTAAAAAAGACAAAGTCACAGACAAACAAATGATGAATTTGCTATGCTTGGATCAAATACATTGCATTTCCCATCTGCCAACTGCATCAACTAAACAATGAAAAGCCTAACTGCTTACAAGCTAGAAAGACAAAATCTGCCCCTTTTTACTACTTAAAGTCCTCCAGGAACACAAACCTGCACAGCAATGATGGCGCCAATGTCACGCTGTCACCTGAGCTGAGCCATTATTACGCCGGCATTCTTAATAGCCTTATAGATTAAAGTCCAGAGGAACAAGACACCAACAGATTAAAAAAAGAAAGATAGGAAAGAGGATGATGAATTGCCTCAGATTGTTAGGCAATCATGCATAAATTACTAGGATGTTCTTAGGTATAATAACCCGTTTTAAGTGATCGCTCGCTCTTGGGAAGCTGTCGTATTGGAAGGAGTGGGTTGAGACTCAGGGGGAAAGAGATGGTTGGTGGGTAAAGAAAGGAGCGGGTCGCAGCTGTCTACTCAATCACGTCAACGTCAAGGGTATTGCCCTGACACTGTCTCCACTGCGAGCCCCCAGCATTCACACAAATCTCCTGATGGACAGACGAAGCGTCAAACAGCACCCTCGCCTCAGTGCCGGGGCCTGCAAAGTTCCCGTGGCACGCCTCCGTGGCCCCGCAGGCGGCTGCTGCCGGGAGCACCAACTAGAACTGATTATTCAGGATCTCGACTAACAAGACAATGCCGTGTGGATCTCGAGACAACATGTTCTAGTTGTGAATACATCATGAAGCGGGGGGAACAGGCTGTCTTGTGTTTCTTTGTCCCCGGGGCGTGCTGCTCTTCCAGTTGCTGAGCAGATTCAGGAGAAGCAGCTTCAGACAGGAGGATGGAAGACGAACTCCTCGTGGGTCCTCGTCCTGCAGAACCTACACGGTATAGATGCTTAGCAGTGTGCAATACTCCAGAATGTTCTCTTTCTTTTTTCATTACCGGTAAGTATGTGTGAATGCTAAGTGCTGATTAAGTTTGTAAAAATGTGCTGAAGAAGCTGAAATTAATATGAAACATTAAAACTAAAACAAATGGTAAATGGACTGTACTTATAAAACACCTTTCTGTCTTATCAAGACACGCAAAGCTCTTTACAACAATCTGTGTCCACATTTACACATTCATACAATCTACTAGATCTATACAAAGAATAATCAGAGCTTCATCACATTCACCGATGGGACACACATCAGAGGCAATGAGGGGTTCAGTGTCTTGCCCAGGGACACTTCAGCATGTGACTGCTGGTGGAATTGAACCCCCAACTCTCCCGTTGGAGGACAACTGCTCTAACCACTCAGCCACAGCTGAAGTTTTAGCAGCAGTTGCTAAAACCTAAAAGCAGAAAATTAGATAAAAGAAGCAAATTATAGCTAAAATCTACAAGTAGCAACATATTAACTAAAGATAGAAACACATCGGTAAAAGTACCGTATTTTTCACCATATAGGTCAAACATTTTACATAATTTACACGTCCTGCAACGGCCAAAGCAACATATTTATGAATTTTTTTTCCCTCATATTTATAAACCAATTTTTGGCTGAAATATGACGTTTTCATTCAGTCTGACCGAAAATATTGAACACTACCATTTTCAGCCGCTAGATGGCACCAGAATAGTATGGCATGCTGTTGTATCATGTAATAGGTAACAGTGGCCAATCCGCTTGCCACAGCCTATCACCTTTGTCCAGCTTGCTTGGAGAAACCAGCTAATTTGACCACTGAAGTGCATTTAGTAAGTAAAAGTTCAACTGAGACACATGCATTTAAAGTCGAGCAGACAAATAATTCTTTTAAGTGTTAATCTTGTTAATTTAAAATCCTCCCGTGCATGCCCCGCAGCTGCCATTTGGCAGCCAATCGATTCTTGGCACAACACCGGTCCATATTTCCAGCTTGTCGGCGGTGACAAGTAACAAACGCGACATGTCAGCGGTGACACATAATAGATGCAACTTACATGTACAGGCGAAGTGACATATTTATGGATTTTTCCACTTTATTTGACATATTTGGACTGATGCAACTTATAGGGTGGTGCCATATTTATGGCGGAAAATGCAGTAACAAAGGCTTGCTAAAAGTTATACCGTATTTTTCACTGTGTAAGTCGCACCTTTTTGTATAAATTTGAAAGTCCTGCAACTTATACACCGAAGCAACTACCGTAATATAAGTTTTTTCCCCCATATTTATAACCAATTTTTGGCTGAGATCTGACGATTTCATTCATTCTGACATGCAAAATATTGAACACTACCATTTTCAGCCGCTAGAGGGCCCTTGGGTTTTTTGCCCACTTTATCAGACATATTTGGACGGCTGAGACTTGTACGGTGGAAAGTATTGTATACCAAAAGGCTAACTAAAAGTAGCAAAAATTTAGTATAATGGTAAAGTATCCTGATTAAGCTGATTTTAACTTAAAGATTATAAACTGAATAAAATGTTAAATAAATGTTGCAAAAAAAAAGTAGCCAAAGGATACCGGCTTAAAGTTAACTGTAGCAAAGGCTAGCTAAAAAAAAATTTTTAAATTAAATTTATTCATTTTACATCAATATAAAAGAAAAACAATGTATAAGCATACAATGTAAAATGTAAAAGACATAAAATGAAAGGTGGCAGAGAGAAGAAATAATCTTATAATATCTGCCCCTTTTTTCAAAGTAACAAAAGCAAACTCAATCCAAACAATCAACTCAAGCAATGATTTTCAAGTAATAGAATGGAAAAAAAAACTACTTCGTTAGTCAACTAGAAAGTTTCCTAATGTTAACAACTTAGATTTCCACAAGCACTGATCTAGCCAATTTAATATTATTATCTAAAGTGTTCCATAAGTCAATTCCCTGTATCGAAACAGTCCGTCTCTTCAAACTGGTTCTATACTGAGGTTTTACAAAAACCTCAGTACCCCTAAGATTAGTATGTATAAGCTAAAAGTAACAAAAACTAAAAGATAAATTTAGGTAAATGTCAGCTTAAGACTAAAAATAGGAAAAACTAAAAAAAAAAGAAACTAAAAATACCAAATTGCTGGCTAAAAACGTCTTTATAAATATTTTTGACAAAGTAGAAACGTTACAAAAACCAGAAGTTACAGCGTCTTCTAATGGACGTTTTGGTCTGAGTGGCTGAAATGGCACAAAATCTGTAGAAGTCCTCAGATTGTAAAAACGTGGAAAAATAGAAAGCCAAAGTGTGACTGCTGAATAAACCTTCACTATATTCTAATTTTTATAATACATTCCTACACCTAATAAAGTAAAAATAAAGCTATATTTAGCAAAAGTTCAATGCTGGAAAACAACTGCTTTATCAGGATTAATTGAAAACAATTTTAAACGGTCAAATATTGCTCTGAAGAACTGACAGTTACACAAAAAGAAATGTTAAAAATGATCATTATTCTGAAATGAAATGCATTTACTGTCAAAACATTTGAGTCTGTATTCGTTTTATGATCAGTACCGAAGAAGCAGCTTGTAAAAGATGTTGCATCCTCAAAGCCTTCGAGGAGTTTGAGCCCTCAGGGTAATATAAATTTATAAATAGTAAATGTCAAACAAACCGTTTATTGTGAAACAGATAATAGCATCTTCTAGTGCCCTTTTTTCAAAGTTGATCACAGATGGGTCCTGCAGAAACGTTGCATCTGTTTTTATGCAGTTTACTTAAAATACAACAGATTTTAAAAGGTCAATAAATGTATAAAGCAGCTGGATTCAGATTAGTCTCAGCTGTGTTTCTCAGAGAGCCCAGAACAATTTAACACTAGGAACAGTTTGTTAGCTTACAATGACACTTATGGATACTTAATAATGGCAACAAAATATGAAGAAATAAAATTAATACTGTATTGCCAATACAATAGTCAGATCATATGCTAACGACTAGCTATTAATTGTGAGGCTAAAACTACACTCAAGTCACCAAAATAAGATTAACTACCAGCTTCAAGGACGACCAAAATGCAGTTAATGCCTTAAAATTCCTGCTTTTCAAAAATGGTCTTGTGATTTCTTTGTCCATGTACCATAGGTTTTTTCCCCCCTTCAGTTATAAATCAGCTCTTCTTCTGGTTGGTTTTGTAAATTCATCAAATGTTGTTTTTTAATATATCACAATGACTTTTATTAAAATGTATTTTCTTCTTAGATTCCTTTTGATGACATTTACCTGGTTAGCTGCCAGAGTGAATCTCTGTTTAATCTGTTTCATTGCTGATGGATGTGCACGTTCTCTTTGGTAAATTCATTAGAAGAATGATGAAACCGAAATCAGCGCACTGACATCAAACAACAAAAATATATATCAAGAAGAAGAAAGTTAGAACAAATCCATTAAATCCAGCTTGTTTGGCACCGATTTGCTACAAAGTTTATCTCAGCACGCTACATAAAAATACCAAGTCTTTAATTAAAGAACAAAATTCAAGTCTGTTAATTGTTTTTTTTTAATTCCACAATTCATTCACAGACAGTAAATTATAACCAGTCAGTCTAACATGCATGTTTTTGGTCTGTGGGAGGAAACTGGGGTACCCGGAGAAAACCCATGCACACCACGCACGCATGAAGAACATCACAGTGGAAATAAAATAAAAACTTTGAACACAAGGAACCCAGCAGCAGTCAGCTGGAGGATGCAACGTGCCTCGACCGGCTGGAGGTGAGCGAACAGGAAAGAGACGAACAAACAGGTGTCCAGGTGTGTTTCTATGGGAAGAGAAACAATGACAAATGCAAAAACTAACATAGAGACAGTAAATGCAGCAAAATGCACGGAGTAGTTCTAGCAGCAGAACTAAGATGACTCGGGGAACCCAAGCAAAGCTCCACAGGATTCATCAAAAGGTTTTAAGCCCAGTCTTAAAAGTGGAAAGTCTCACTGACAGAAACTAGAAGTTGCTTCCATAAGACAGGAGTTAATGAAAGTCTCCCATTTTACTTTTACAATCTCTATAGGAACCAAGAGTAAACCTGCAGTCTCAGTGCGAAAGGTTCTGTTAGGAAAATATAGAACAATATCTTTATTATAAGATGGAGCTTGGATGGTTAAAGCTTTTTATGTTAGAAGTAAAATAATTTAATTCTATTATTTGTGAATTTTACAGGTATCCAGTGGAGAGAAGCTAACCCTGAACAACTGAGCTCTCCTTCTGAACCTCCTGTTGGATCAAATGGAGACAGTTCAAGAGTTTTTGGACATTCTGGTTATACAAAAGTACAATAGTGCATCACAAAAAGAGATAAACGGTGGACCAGTCTTTCTGCACCATTCCAGGACAACATGTTTCTAATTTTACTAATATTGCAAACGTGGAAGCAAGCGGCCCTGCTAATATTTTAAATGTACTGGTTCAAAGACACATCCTTTTTTTTCTTTCTCCCTTTATAGATGGCCTCCCTTCTCATCTCACAGACATCCTCTTCACCATGATTCTTTTTTAATTAATAGAAAGAAAGGAAAAGACAGAAAGTAAGACCACAAAACAAAAATCCACAAAAAGAGCACAAGGCAAACACACCCAACCGCCGTCTGCAATCCTGCGAAGTACATGACAGAACACAGCAACAAAACACATATGCATAAAAGACACATAATATCCATGACTTTGCAGTAGATTATTATAAAAAAATATATATATATATATAATAATAATAATAATAATAATAATTAATTCAATTTATAACGCACTTTTCATTACTGAAAATCTCAAAGTGCTACACATATATTGAATGCTACACACATTCATAAACCGGTGGCGGCAGACTACCATGCAAGGTGCTTTCCAGTCCTACCGGGAGCAACTCAGGGTTAAGTGTCTTGCCCAAGGACACAACGACACATGGTGCGGGTCCCGGGAGTCGAACCGCCAACTTTCCGATCGGGAGACGACTGCCATTACCACTACACCACGGCCGCCCCATATATATATATATACACATTCATATTCAGTCATATACCCATCTACATAGCTACATACAATACCTGCATCTGCATATGCATCCTGCATCTATTAGTGTGTGGTTGTAAGCATGCATAAATGAATAAGGCTCCTCTAGAACATTCAATAGTGACCGTGAAGCATCAGAGATCCGCCCCCCAAGACCCGAGGCAGACAAGGGGGCGGACCAGAGCCCAAGACCCCAAAGACACATCCTGATCAAAAACACCAGTTTGGCACAAGCAACCTTTGAATACAGGGAGTCCCCGACTTACAAACGAGTTCTGTTCCTACGCACCGTTCGTAACACGAAATTAACGTAAGTCGGAATGCACACACCAGCCGCCACTGATACACGGTACTGTAAGTTACCAAGCACCGCCTATTCTAACACAGCTACATAATTATCAAAGAACACATACAGTACAGTACATTTAGAGACATACAGTACTGTAATTAAATTTAAAAAATACAATTTCTTACTGTGAGCTGGTCTCCGCCGCCCGTCGGGTCCGTGTCTCCGGAGGGGCTAGCGTTAGCATTTTAGCCCCTCGTTAGCTTGTGGCTCCTCCGGTCAAGCTAACCGCAAAATGGTGGACACTGTCAAAAACATAGATCGGTGTCCAGAGTTAGCAATCGGCGGCTGCTGCTCCGGGCCTGAGACGTCCACAGATTTCACCATGCGTTTCCAGCTCACATATCCGTATGAGGTAGGGGTGTAACGGTACGCTAAAATCACATTTCGGTTCGGATCAATTACAAGGAGGGCTCGGTTCGGTTTATTTTCGGTACAAAAAAATAAATAAAGACAAAATAAAGACTTACAAAATGTTTATTTTGAAAATATGCCAAAAATACATTTGTATTGTATTGTAGTAATAAATAAAAGTGACCCATTTGGATGATATTTTAAATAAACAGCACTCTACAATAAATAAACTATATGAACAATAATACAAATCTTAATAAATACAATAACAGTCAGAACCAGAACAATAAGCAGCAACAGACTGTTTACAATCTAACTAATCAAGTTTTTGTCCAGTAGCAGCAGTGTGGCTGTATTTGTCCTCATTACTGTACTCACAACTTCTTCTTGGACCTGCTCCTCCAGGACAGGTCCTGGAAAAGTTCAGAGTTCAGTTCAGTCATCACACACTTCTTAGCTGCAGCAGGTGATCTCTGGTGGATGTCTGTCCCTGAAGTGGAAGAGAGATGCTACCTCTGTCCAAGACTGAAAATAAAACACAGAGGTAAAAAAAATAAGTTAATAAGATTATGATTTTAAATAATAATAAATAAATTATAAATTATAATTATAATAAAAGNGTGCTTTGGAGGCTGACGCGGGTTCACGTGCACGGAAAAACGCTTTCCATCACGCTCAACACGCACGTGACGTGACGCCCGACGCCAATACGCGGCTGGAAACGCGTCCCCCATTGACTTTGCATGTAAGCTGGACGCTCCTGCCATTGAAACGCTGTTAGGTGTGAATGCACCATAAGTCCTGCAGTGAGGGGAAGGAGGTGCCGACGATCTTCTCAGCTGCTCTCACGATGCGCTGGAGGCTCTTGCGGCAGGATGCAGTACATGCACCAAACCACACAGTGATGCAGCTGGTCAGGACACTTTCTATGGCACCTCTGTAGAAGGTGCACATGATGGGGGTTGAAGCTCCAGCCCTTTTCAGCTTGCGGAGAAAGTAGAGACGCTGGTGAGCCTTCTTGGCCAGTGCTGCAGTGTTCCTGCTCCAGGACAGGTCCTTTGAGACGTGCACTCCCAGGAACTTGGTGCTGTCTACTCTCTCCACTGCGGTGCTGTTGATGGTCAGAGGGGCATGTTGGGCATCCCTCTTCCTGAAGTCCACAACAATCTCCTTTGTCTTCTCCACGTTGAGAGTGAGATTGTTGTGTCCGCACCACAAGACCAGGTGGCTCACCTCGTTCCTGTAGTCCGTCTCATCGTTGTTGCTGATGAGACCTACCACTGTTGTGTCGTCCGCAAACTTGATGAAGTGGTTGGAGCTGTATGATAGTGTGCAGTCGCCACCACCATCATCCCTGTCCCAAAGAAGGCAACGCCCGCATGTCTCAATGACTATCGCCCAGTAGCACTCACCCCCATCCTGATGAAGTGCTTTGAACGGCTAGTCATGAAAAGCATCACATCTGTCCTCCCTGCCTCCCTGGATCCCTTCCAATTTGCATACCGACCTAATCGCTCAACCGACGATGCCATCTCCTCTGCCCTCCACACAGCTCTCACACATCTGGACACGAAGGACTCTTATGTTAGAATGCTGTTCATCGACTTCAGCTCGGCATTCAACACCATCATCCCCCAACAGCTCATCCATAAACTGGACAGTCTGGGGCTGAACACCTCAATGTGTAACTGGCTGCTAGACTTCCTGACCGGGAGACCACAGACAGTACGGATCGGGAGTAACACATCTAGCACCATCACATTGAACACAGGGGCCCCACAAGGATGTGTGCTGAGCCCCCTTCTATTCACCCTGCTAACACACGACTGCACACCATCGTACAGCTCCAACCACTTCATCAAGTTTGCGGACGACACAACAGTGGTAGGTCTCATCAGCAACAACGATGAGACGGACTACAGGAACGAGGTGAGCCGCTTGGCCTTGTGGTGCGGACACAACAATCTCACTCTCAACGTGGAGAAGACAAAGGAGATTGTCGTGGACTTCAGGAAGAGGGATGCACAACATGCCCCTCTGACCATCAACAGCACCGCAGTGGAGAGAGTGGACAGCACCAAGTTCCTGGGAGTGCACGTCTCAAAGGACCTGTCCTGGAGCAGGAACACTGCAGCACTGGCGAAGAAGGCTCACCAGCGCCTCTACTTTCTCCGCAAGCTGAAAAGGGCTGGAGCTTCAACCTCCATCATGTGCACCTTCTACAGAGGTGCCATAGAAAGTGTCCTGACCAGCTGCATCACTGTGTGGTTTGGTGCATGCACTGCATCCTGCCGCAAGAGCCTCCAGCGCATCGTGAAAGCAGCTGAGAAGATCGTCGGCACCTCCTTGCCCTCACTGCAGGACTTACACAGCAAACGCCTCACTCGGAAAGCCCACTGCATGGCAGGTGATCCCACACACCCACTACACAGCCGCTTTAGACTGCTGCCATCAGGGAGGAGACTGAGGAGTCTCCAGGCTCGAACCAGCAGACTGAGAGACAGCTCTGTTCATCAGGCAGTCAGAATGCTAAACACTCTGCCTGCTCTGCCTCCCCTCCCATTTGAACTGCCTTAAAGCTATAGTATGTAAGATTGTAATGTAGTCTGTAACTTTTCAAACAATATATTTTTAACATATTTCTTCACTCAGTCACTATCTACAGACAAACTGATTTTAGACAAAGTAATCTCTGAAAAAATCTATTGTCCCCTTGCTTCTCTTTCAGCATTTATAAAAACACTGAAAACACAAGAGTGACCCGGACAATGACCAGCCAATAAAAACAGAGTTGTTTGTCACAACCCAAGCCACGCCCCCACCTGTCCCAGCCGCAGCTCGTTCTCATTCAAAGGATTGCAAAGCGATGCAGGACTGTTTTTTATGTGACACAAAATGTATTAAATATCCCTTCTTTATCCCAGAGCTGGACTTTTATTTAGTTTTTTTGCCAAAAGTCAAGTGATCGCTTCATCCTTCACTGACAGACATGAGGAAATGGATTTGTCACGACTCACGAGCGAATTAAAACATGTCCAACGTTGCTTTGTGAACCTCTGATGATTTCTGCTGGATTTTGTGTTGTAGGATGAGTGATTCGTGGTTTTATTAAATTTTTTAAACAGTTATATTATCATATAAACACAGAATATCGCAGCGCAGACAGGAGGAGGTGGAGCATTCCAGACATTCCAGACCAGCGCAGCGACATGAGGAAGTCACGAGCGAATTAAATCATGTCCAAACGTTGCTTCGTGAACCTCTGATGATTTCTGCTGGATTTTGTGTTGTAGGACTAGCGCTCCATGGTTTTATTTTATTTTATTAGAATGTTTTATTACCATAAACACAGAATATCGCAGCGGTTCTGAGCAGAGAGCAGCAGGGGGCGGAGCAGATCCCAAGTTCAGCAGAGCTCGGACTGTGCCATATATGGCTCTGAGGGGAGGGAGCAGAATGCTTTTCTGCGCTGAAAATATTTCTAAGTCCCAGAGAGTCCCAGAGTGTTCAAATATCACAGACCCCAGCTTAAAAAAATTCTGGAAAACCATCAAATCTCTCTCAGGCACCCCCCAATCATCTGACCTCCCATCACAATTTCTTGTTGACTCTGTTCCTGTGTCAAATAAGCACGAGATCCTGAACTGTTTCAATAAACATTTTGTTGCTTCTAGTTCATTATTTGACACAGTTACAAACGGAAAATCAGCCACTTTATCTAATAATCAAACTTCTACAAATCAAATCCCTCCTACAAGTCAACCATCTGTTAATCACACCTTCTCTTTTTCTCCGTTCTCAGTCAGTGAGGTAAATAAACTGTTAAATGATCTTGATCCTAAAAAATCTGCAGGTCCAGATGAACTTCCACCTTACTTCTTAAGGCTGGCTGCTCATATCATCACAGTCCCTGTGACCCACATCTTTAATCTGTCCATAAGCCAAAACACCATTCCGGATGCTTGGAAAACAGCCTTTGTTCTTCCTTTGCTGAAGGGAGGTGACCCCACCTCACTGAACAATTATCGACCGATCTCTAAACTCTGCATCTTAGCCAAGGTTCTAGAAAAACTGATAAACTCTCAGATCAAAAACTATCTGGACTCATTTAACATCTTACCTCTTCATCAATCTGGTTTCAGGAAAAAACACAGCACAACAACTGCTTCTCTGAAGGTTCTGAATGATGTTGTTGAAGCATTGGATGCTAAGGACTATTGTGCTGCACTTTTCTTAGACCTGTCTAAAGCTTTTGACACTGTGGATCATAACATCCTGTGTCATAAGCTCTCAGAAATCGGTTTCTCTGATCACACCATCGGTTGGTTTTCTAACTATCTTTCCAATCGGAGGCAATGTGTTCAACATAACGGTACTTTTTCCAGCTATTTAACAGTTAAAAATGGTGTACCACAAGGCTCAGTTTTAGGACCCACTCTCTTTACAATCTACATAGCTAATGTAGGTCACTGCATCCCTGATGCATCCTTACATTTCTATGCTGATGATACAGTTGTTTATTGCCGAGCTAAAACAGTAGCTAAGGCTTTCCAGTTACTGCAATCCGCTTTTGACATCATCCAGTCAGATTTGTTCCGTCTCAAACTTGTCCTAAATGCTGATAAAACAAAAGGGATGTTTTTTTCAAATAGGAAGGCGGTTCCAGCAGATCCTCCTCTGATTTTATCTTCAAATGGTGTCCCTATTGAGTTTGTTGATTCCTATAAATATCTGGGTATCCTGATCGATTCACATCTCTCTTTTAAACTCCACGTGGAAAACCTAGTGAAGAAACTGAAAGTTAAACTGGGTTTCTTTTTCAGAAACAGATCATGTCTATCACTGAATGTTAGGAAACGCCTTGTATCTGTGACTTTCCTTCCCTCCATTGATTACGGTGACATTCTCTACATGAATGCTCCTACAAGCACCTGCAGATGTTGGATGTTGTCTATCATGGTGCATCCTGCAGATGTTGGATGTTGTCTATCATGGTGCATCCTGCAGATGTTGGATGTTGTCTATCATGGTGCATCCTGCAGATGTTGGATGTTGTCTATCATGGTGCACTAAGATTCATAACTGGTTGTGATTATCGTACCCACCACTGCACCCTGTATTCACTGGTTAACTGGACATCATTAACCTCACACAGACTCTTCCACTGGTACATTTTCATCTTTAAATCACTTCTTGGTCTGCTGCCCTCATACATCTCCTCCTACATGTCTTTGCGTGAGTGCAGCTACAGCGTGCGCTCTCAGGACATGATTACCTGCAGTGTTCCGTCAGTGAGGACTGAACTTGGAAAAAGGGCCTTCTCCTACTCTGCTCCTGCTTCATGGAATATCTTACAAAAAGATCTGAAGCTCTCGACCTTGACTTCTCTAAATGGTTTTCAGAATCTGTTGGAATCCTGGCAAAAACCAATGCAGATTTGTTCCTGTCTTTGATTTTATACATATACCTTATAATGTTTTGCTAGTTTTTTGATACTTTGTTAAAAGGAGGAATATGTATGTATATATGTATATATATATATATATATATATATATATTATATATATATATGTATATATGTATATGTATATATGTATATATATATGTGTATATATATATATAT
>JBBPBX010002531.1:0-35699 GCA_038048925.1 Garcialebias charrua
TTGTTTAAGTGTTATAACCTAAAATTATTGAGATAGAATGTCATAACCCTTTTTGATCAATCCTTCCAACCGTGAAAATTCATTCGGCCCTAATTGATTTATCTCGAACTATCCTCAAATATTTTATTTGTTTATTCAAAAAACTGTTACCCGTCCTGAGGCCTTCTAGCCTGGTTAAAACCAGACCCCCGTTCAGAGCTGAGCTAAAGTTCTAATTTTTTCATTTCACCCACATTCACGCTGTAGAAAATTATCTAATCCTGTTATAATGAAGAAGTGTAAACTATTTTAATGTAATGTTTATTCTATGTTTCAGGAAACCAGCGCCAGCTACTAAGGAGGTGAAGACTAGTTTATTACTCTATTAAACTGCTGTATCTAAATAAACTTTGTTCTTAACCTCAGCGTCTCAATGTTTGTTTCATATTTAATCCTCAGATAGCTTGTGACAAGTTTAAGAAGAAAAAACCATCCATAAATATGTCATACAGGCTAAAAATACAGTAATCATTATTTTCCTCCATCTGTTTTTGAATTCTTTAAAGTCCATGACTCACCATGTTTTCAAATTGCATCGCCATTATGTATTTGTTTATTTAAAAATAAAAGGGTAAAAGGGTAGCATGCCCTCTCCGGGTCGGGGAGGAGGTCCTGCCCCAAGTGGAGGAGTTTAAGTATCTCGGGATCTTGTTCACGAATGAGGGAAAACTGGAGCGTGAGATCGATAGGCGGATAGGTGCAGCGTCCGCAGTGAAGCGGGCGCTGTACCGGTCTGTCGTGGTGAAGAGAGAGCTGAGTCAAAAGGCAAAGCTCTCAATTTACCGATCGATCTACGTTCCCACCCTCATCTATGGTCATGAGCTTTGGGTTGTGACCGAAAGAACAAGATCTCGGATACAAGCGGCTGAAATGAGTTTTCTCCGCAGGGTGTCTGGACTCTCCCTTAGAGATAGGGTGAGAAGCTCAGTCATCCGGGAGGGACTCGGAGTAGAGCCGCTGCTTCTCCACATCGAGAGGAGCCAGTTGAGGTGGCTCGGGCATCTGGTTAGGATGCCTCCTGGACGCCTCCCTGGTGAGGTGTTCCGGGCATGTCCCACCGGGAGGAGACCCAGAGGAAGACCCAGGACGCGCTGGAGGGACTATGTTTCTCGGCTGGCCTGGGAACGCCTTGGGATTCCCCCGGAGGAGCTGCTCCAAGTGGCTGGGGAGAGGGAAGTCTGGGCCTCCCTACTTAGGCTGCTACCCCCGCGACCCGACCCCGGATAAGCGGAAGAAGATGGATGGATGGATATTTAAAAATAATACAGGGGCGTTTATTTATATTGTAGAGAAATAACGCTAAATGTGTTATTTCATGATTTATAGCAGATTTTTAGCAAAAGCTCCGGGAAGATCTGCCCCTCTCTTTTTTCTCTCCCCGTGGGTCGGGAGTTCAGAAAGGTAGCCGCGCAGCGGAGCTCTGAGCGCCCGTGCTCCACGCAACAAGGCTGGACAGAACCGAGCCCTGAGTCAACGAAAAGAACTTCAAAGGTAACAGCAGAACGGGGAGCCAGGGAGAAGACGAGAGAAGCCGCGCGGCTCTTGCTCCTCTCTGGGCAGAAGCTGAGAGGCTTTGAGAGCAGCGAGCAACAGTCCGCAGCGGTGTTATATCTTATTAAAACGTCTATAAAATAAATAAAAAATAAAAACAGAGCACTGGTCCAGTTGTACACACAAATGCACCAAGAAATATGCAGTTTTAACTCCCATTTTTTTTTTTTTTCTGAAACTCTCCTCCATGTCACACACACACCAAGCCTATTAATCTTTATTGATACTGGAACAACTGGAACTTTTTTCTTGTAATTCATCCACGCAGTTGGCCTTATAGTTCTTGACAAAAGACAAACATGAAAGACAATGGACAGGCCAACTTTTGCACTTCATTCACGCGAGACTCTGACACCATGAAAAGAACCTTCTGAGTGTAAAATAAGATTGGTATGTATGTTGACTCCTCACATGGCAGGAAACCATTATTTTAGAACATAAAAAAGGATTTAGTATTCTGTGACTAATTTTATTCTATTTTTAACTGGTCCAGGTTTTGGAACTATCGGATTATTTTATCAGCGAAAGTCAGCGCATCTATTTCAAACTCTCACCCATCCCGCACTTACTTATTTAGTCTCTAATTATAAGTAAGTCTAAATTGTCACTGTTTTAAGCTAGACACCACCCTAGCAAGTTTACAGCTAACTTGGTCTCAGAGTTACAGGGTCAGCGGCGAATAAATAATTTATTTATCCTAAAACCCTGACCCCTCTGTTCCAGACGCCCGTCGGCATCTGGGAGGCGCGACCACTGCGTGTTTTTACCTGGGACTTGGGTATTATTATTTTACTTTACGTATACGTATACTTACTCGTCTTAGTTCCTTATATTACTGGAGTCCAACACACTGAGTTAAAATTTGCCTATAAATGTCCAATTTCAGATTTTTGTTGAAACAGGCAATCTGCTTACCTCATTGTTGTGTAGACCGGTCACTGATCAGTGCTCTGGACTTGCGCTTGTCCATTCCTGTCCGCCTGCAACCAATCTCGGTAGGACCTCCAAATTTGTTGGCGTTAAGCCCCAAGTTCGTTGTTTGGTTCACTTTGGATCAGAAAAAGGAGGTACGCTGAATACACGACAAATGCTCACTTAAAGTTCCAAACCAGTTTAATTAATCATAAGTTTAAAAAGTCACAGAATACATTTGTTATATTTTATAAGCTATATATATATATATATATATGATCTCATATGAGAAGACAGAGAGAGAAAGAAAGAAAGATAGGAGAACAAAGAGAACATGAATGCGCATTCAATGGAGACAGCATACAACCTGATGGGTTGGTCCCTCGTGGCCTGCTTCTGCGTTGTCTGTTGGAGGAGGGAAACTTATATTTTTATACTCTTCTGTGGGGCGTTTTCTGCTCTCAACCAATAAGAGAAGTTTTGCTTTGTTTTCTTGTAGGGTGTTTCCTGCCTTAACCAATAAGAGCAGTTTTGCTTTGTTTTCTTGTCCTACCCCACTGCCAGAAAGCTTCTGTTCTGGTTTACCCAGGCCTCAGGGGGTTTCAGCTTACTCTGGTTTCCAAAACTAAATATACAGCAATGCTGAGCACCCACAAATCACACACACACTAGTAGACCACCAAGTGACCAATCAGTGCAACTGGACACTGTTACATATCCTGAGGAAGCTGCCAATGCTGACACCTTTTAGTTCTTATGTATGTTGACTGCAGTCATGTTTTTGTGTGGTTAATTAGTCTGATTGTGATCAAGCTTGTGTGTGTTCAGCCAGGAACACCTGAGAGCCACGCCTATATATACTTCAAGTTGACTGTGCTTGAATGCGGAGTGTTGTGAGCTCAGAGTTTGGTTGCTTTGTTGCTGAGCTGTTTGAGTACTGTTTGGGTACTGTGGGGTGTTCTCCGCCCGCCCCTGTCAGGAAGTTTGATCTTCTGTCTAGAAGATTGTTGGTGAGTAGCTGATTGCTCATGTTTGGTCCTGACTGTGCTAGATGCACTTAAAGAGTAACTACTAGCTCATGTTTGGTCTTGACTGCTAGATGCACTTAAAGAGTGGCTACTAGCTCATGTTTGGTCTTGACTGCTAGTTGCATTTGTGTCAGCTCATTTGTTTGTGGAGTTTGACTGTGCTTGATGCACTTAGGAATGTTTGCTCATCATTTGACTTTTGTTGTGCTTAGTGCACTGGGTAGCTGAAGGCTGCATTGATGACATTAGGATCCTGCTAATGATAATTGATATCAGGGATGCTGACCTGTGTGGTTAGTTTAAGCTGGTTTAACCAGGAACATTATTGAGCTTGGAGCTGTTTGGAGCTTGGAGCTTTTGGAGCTGTTTGGAGTTTTTGTTGGTTTGCCTAATGACAGAGTGAGATCGGTAGTCCAGTTATATCGTTTTTCTTTTACCCCTAGGGTCCCCTTTTGGTCAGGTAGTCCGTCTCCAGATAGGCTGCGACGGCCCTGTTTTTATGGGTTGGGCCGACGCTGGGGACGTTATATTCTTTTTGGCTGACTCACTCTTGTCCACCAATTATTTGTACTTTTGTCTGTCTATTTTTGCTCCCTTTTTGTTGCCCTGTGCCAGAAGACGGTGCACTCCGCACCTGGAGGGAGGAGTCGGGCAGTTTTCAATAAAGCTTTTTATTTTTACATTCTGCCTTCTTGTGTCCTTTGTCCATTTAATGTGTTCGGCCTGAGCCAGCCGTAACATATTTTGGGCGCCTCGTCCGGGATCTTGAATCCTTTTTGACTCCTTGTCTGGATCTTGAATCCTTTTTGACTCCTTGTCTGGATCTTGGATCCTTCTTCTCCTTTTGCTCCTTGTCTGGATCTTGAATCCTTTTTTACTCCTTGTCTGGATCTTGAATCCTTTTTGAGCCCTTGTCTGGATTTTTGAATCCTTGTCCTTGCCTGGATTTTTGAGACATTGAGTTGTTTGTTCTGGTTTTGAGCAGACATTGAGTTTTTTGTGCTTAAAATATTGAGAGTGTGGTGAAGTCTTTTGAAGCCAAGTGTTTTTGGACCGCAGTTAATATAATTGCTCCTTTTTTACATTTGGTGTGTTGACAGCTGTTTGCTGTAGTTTGCACTCTCTCTGGAGCTGACAGGACCAGCTCCTGGTTGCTGATTGAGCTGAAACACGCAGCTGTGTGTGTGTGTGTTTTTGGATTGTGCTGCGTTCAAATGCAGCTGTGATTTTGCTGTTGTTTACAGTGAAAGTCATTAGAAGAGGGGTACAGCTTAAAAGCTGTTTGTGTCCACATCATGGTGTTCAATTTAAAGAGATTTCTTGAACAGCCCACGTTTGATGTCTATACAAACTGCACGAGAGAGCAGATGTTGAGTATAGCAAACCATTTTAAAATCAACACTAGAGAATACGAACGTGATGGTTGGTTTGAGGGTGGACTGCTGACTGAATTAATTCAACTTGGGGTTGTTGTGATGCCTGATTATGGACATTCAAATGAAAATGAAGTTGCTTTAAGAAAAAAAGAGCTTGAAGAACAATTGAGGAAAGAAAAAGAACTTATTTCACAACAGTTCGAGGTCGCACGAAGGGAGCTACAACTTAAACATGAATTGTTCTTAAAAGAACAAGAAGTCAAAAGTCAAAGTATTCTAGCCGCTCTACATGAGAAGAAGCGTCTTCTAGAATTGAGAGAGCTCCATACTGCACAAAGGGAAGATCACCATTTGTGTCCCACTGTGTGTCATCCAAAGGTGACACCAGAGCCTTTCATTCAAGCAGGTGTGCCTCTCTCACATCTACAGGAGATGGCGCCAGAAGAACATCGTCCAGAGGAGGAGAAAAATGAGGATGATATCAACTTGGGTGACAGTTTCTTTTGTCATGTAACTGAATTTGAAATTAAACATGAAAATGAATCTGACTTAATCCCAGTTAAAGATGGGGATCTTAAAAACTTTGATGAGCTGAAGGAACATT
Organism: Garcialebias charrua; assembly: GCA_038048925.1. Taxonomy (NCBI): domain Eukaryota; kingdom Metazoa; phylum Chordata; class Actinopteri; order Cyprinodontiformes; family Rivulidae; genus Garcialebias; species Garcialebias charrua. The sequence continues at coordinate 5,511 of JBBPBX010002531.1, forward strand.
ACATTGACCTGAGTGAATGTTTTTTATTTAGCTCTGAAGAAGAAGTCCCAGTGAGCTTAACTGAGGATCCAGAAAAAACTATTCCACCTGTTTCATTGTGTTCTTTTTTAGCTCCTGCAGAAAACAAAGCAGGAGTTGTGAAGAATGATGTGAGACCATTGGCTGGAAGTACAGCAGAAAATAAAATTTCATTGTCTGTGAGAAATGAAGTGCTACAGCCTTATCTAGGACATGTTGAAAATGATTCTGAGTCTAACTGTCTCTACTGTGTTTACAGTGTGGCTGGGAACAGTGCTGTTGCAGCTGACATGGTGGAGCTGCCACATGCAGAAAATGACAGTTTCCCTCTGGCTGTTATGAAGAGTATCCACTCTCCCACTGACATCCTTGGTCATGATGTTGATGTTGGTTTGATGTCTGTTAACAAAAATAAGTCTTACAGAGTAAGCTTAGACAAGCGTCGCCTGTTTGGCTTCAGAACATTTTAAGATAACATGACATTGATTATGTTAGCGGTTAGGCGGACTAGTTTTAATGATGTTTTTAGTCCGTTTGTCTGTTGTGACCGCTACATTGTTACTCTCTAGGGTCCTATTTATTTTGCATGTGCGGATGTGAGATGTTTTCACCTGGCATCCACATCACCCCCATACAAAACACTGGTGGTGGAGGTGTTACATATCCTGAGGAAGCTGCCAATGCTGACACCTTTTAGTTCTTATGTATGTTGACTGCAGTCATGTTTTTGTGTGGTTAATTAGTCTGATTGTGATCAGGCTTGTGTGTGTTCAGCCAGGAACACCTGAGAGCCACGCCTATATATACTTCAAGTTGACTGTGCTTGAATGCGGAGTGTTGTGAGCTCAGAGTTTGGTTGCTTTGTTGCTGAGCTGTTTGAGTACTGTTTGGGTACTGTGGGGTGTTCTCCGCCCGCCCCTGTCAGGAAGTTTGATCTTCTGTCTAGAAGATTGTTGGTGAGTAGCTGATTGCTCATGTTTGGTCCTGACTGTGCTAGATGCACTTAAAGAGTAACTACTAGCTCATGTTTGGTCTTGACTGCTAGATGCACTTAAAGAGTGGCTACTAGCTCATGTTTGGTCTTGACTGCTAGTTGCATTTGTGTCAGCTCATTTGTTTGTGGAGTTTGACTGTGCTTGATGCACTTAGGAATGTTTGCTCATCATTTGACTTTTGTTGTGCTTAGTGCACTGGGTAGCTGAAGGCTGCATTGATGACATTAGGATCCTGCTAATGATAAATGATATCAGGGATGCTGACCTGTGTGGTTAGTTTAAGCTGGTTTAACCAGGAACATTATTGAGCTTGGAGCTGTTTGGAGCCTTTTGGAGCTTTTTGGAGCTGTTTGGAGTTTTTGTTGGTTTGCCTAATGACAGAGTGAGATCGGTAGTCCAGTTATATCGTTTTTCTTTTACCCCTAGGGTCCCCTTTTGGTCAGGTAGTCCGTCTCCAGATAGGCTGCGACGGCCCTGTTTTTATGGGTTGGGCCGACGCTGGGGACGTTATATTCTTTTTGGCTGACTCACTCTTGTCCACCAATTATTTGTACTTTTGTCTGTCTATTTTTGCTCCCTTTTTTTTGCCCTGTGCCAGAAGACGGTGCACTCCGCACCTGGAGGGAGGAGTCGGGCAGTTTTCAATAAAGCTTTTTATTTTTACATTCTGCCTTCTTGTGTCCTTTGTCCATTTAATGTGTTCGGCCTGAGCGAGCCGTAACAGACACCAAACCACACCAAAGACACACATAGATTAGGGTTGTTCTGACACTCCCTGACTGAGCAAACATGCAGAACCAGAGAGTGGCTTTCAGTGGACTTCTCCCAAGCCAAATATCTGCAAAGTCATAAAACTGACAGACAGACAGAGAGGACACAAACTGCATCATTTGAAAACCCCTTCTAGTAGAGTAAAAACACGAAGAATAAAATATTTTATTTCACAACATTCATCAGTGAGAAAGGTTATTGCATTTCTCAATTCCTCCATTAACTCCAAATTTTTATCCACCGACTCGTCTCATCGTCTCCCGTCTCACTGACTTTTTCCTCCCACGACTCATCTCTCATGTTTCTTCTGGCCTGGATACAGAAATTTCCAGTACCACAGCAACCAGCTCGCTGCTCAGCTCCCGTTCCACAGCAACCAGCTCGCTGCTCAGCTCCTGTTCCACAGCAACCAGCTCGCTGCTCAGCTCCCGTCCAACAGCAACCAGCTTGCTGCTCTGCTCATGTCCAACAGCAACTAGCTCGCTGCTCTGCTCCCATCCAACAGCAACGGCTTGCTGCTCTGCTCACGTCCAACAGCAAACAGCTTAGCACAGGTCCCGTCCACCAGCAACCAGTTCTGCTCAACTCTCGTCCATCAGGGGCCTGGATGTAATTTATTGTTCCAAAGCAGCACTACAATGCCTCTCCGACCTCACCAGCTCACAGACTACAGATCAGACCACAGACCTCAGATCGTCAGCCCGTAGCAACAATCCCTAACTCCGTGGTGTTTGCCCGCATTAGTTTTTATCAGTAGCACCTGGCTAGCGTTAGCTTGTAGCCTGTAGCCTCCAATCACAGCTTTGGTGTATTCTTTCGCTGCAACAAAGCACCTCCAGCGTGCCAGCCCGCATTTCTTCGTAACAACTAGCATATTTTTCCAGTTTCTTTGTTCACGTAGCCCACAGCTACGGCTCCCAATTACGGTGTCCCAGCTCGGTTAGCTTTGATTAGCCCGGTTTGCAGCTATGCTAGGCTAACTCTCGGCAAAAACTCACGGACACATTGGCCTGTAGTTTTATAATTCTGGATCGTATGTTCCAGTCCAGTTTCCGCAGCTTCTGCAGCGTTCCTCTCCGCACATCCAGCGCAAAAAACTGCGAGTATAAGTTCTCCAAATACTTTTTTGGAGGTAGTACTAGCAGGAGCTCGACTAAGAACGTCTTCTCCACTCGGCCGCCATCTTTTTTCCAATTGATGAATGATTGTTTGAAATGTGTTTAGTAGGTTAACTCCAGGGTATATACAGAAATACTCGAGTTAAATTTAATACCTTTTTAATACCATCACAATATTTTTTAATACCATTAAATACTCAGTTACCACTGAGCTGTAACCTAGCAGCCACCTCTTGTATTTCAGTTCAGAGCAACTAATTGTATTGTATTGTAATTCCCTGCGAGAGGGGAAGGAGCATACTTGGTTGAGTCCAGGTGTGAGTTAGTTCTGTGAGGAAGTCCGGGAACACGGGCATCCTTTGCCTCGTGGCGGCCTGCTGCTTCGAGTAAAAATAGTTTCCTGCCAGCCTCGTGACCTGTTGGTGAGGCGGAGGTTCGGGCCATGGGATATGCAGCGCGTCCGTTGCTGTGTGGCACAAGTCGAACAGAGCAGGGATGGAAAAGTCAGTTTCTGGGAGCACAGGTACCAGGGTCTGGGAGAGATCTTCACCCTGATCCTCCAGTTCCACGTCTGCCTCCTCCGTTGAAAATTCGCCCGAGGCTGAAATCGAGATCTCGTCCTTGTTCATCATGCCACGGGTATCGAACTCGACTGCTAGGTCCACCATAGGAGCCAGCACGTCAGGGCTGTCACCCCATTCGACTCGTGTGCTGTCATGTAGAGCCATGTTCTCTAGCTCCGGTGTGGTAGTGAGGGGCTCCGTGGTGTCCGCGTCAGCTGGTGTCGCTGAAGCGCCCATGGCTTTGGCGACGAAGTCAACCCGATGCCGCAGCACCGCATCCATCATGAGGCTGCAGTGTGGGCAAAAGTCGGGCGTATCCAGTGCTGTTTTTGCATGAAGCATTCCCAGGCAGACTGGACAGGCCTCGTGGGTGTCCGTTGCTGCGAGGGAGAAACCGCATCCACTGGGACAGGCGCGCAAAGTTGGGCTCGCCGTCCCGTTGGTTTTCCTTTAATGTCTCGCCTTTCGCTTTCCTTTCTCCGGAGGCATGTCCGAGATGAGGCGGGCGAGTCCTTCCAGAATCTTTTTTCTTGAAATGTCTCCTCTGTCACGTCGCTTTCGCTGGCTAGCTCGCTAGGAGTTAGCGAAATAGCTTTTTTCTTGTGGCGTAGTTAGCGCCGTCGAGCGAAGCAACCTGTAGAGAGAGGAGAATAAAATACTTTGGGGTTAAGAGAAATGTGCCGGACTAGCTTTCACTAGTCCAGCAGTACGCAGGAATAATTCTCTTTGCGCTCTGTGTAGGGAGCAAGCTCACCTCAAGTTGAGCGATGAAGCAACAGAGAAGTCCCGCAAAGAGGTAGTTCAGGTTTAGCGAGGTGAAGGGCAAAAAAGAGAAAGATGGAAGGGCGCAAGCCCCTTAAGTACCCAGAGGGAGGGGCCTCTGGCGTGGCGGTGACGCCCCTAGCCAGTGGCGGCTCCAGATATATTTTTCTGCAGGTGCTAAGGGGGGGGTTACGCATTTTACTGAGGGTGCTACGAAGGATCATTTGTTCTTTCAGTTCTCAAGGTCAATGTGTGTCATTCCCATCACATGTGGTACATAAGGTGGAACGAAACTATGGACAGGGTCCCAGTTACATCCAACAAAAATACAAAGTGTAAAGAAAAACAGTAAAAAAAGGTCCGAGACATGAAAAAAGAAATACACTAAACTAAAAATACACTAAGCACTACTAGTACGAAACAATGTGCCAAACAATAGCAGCACGAACATGAGTCTGTATGAGCAGATGAGGACGAGTGAACACAGCAACATGAAATAGATCAGCAGCACATAACCAAATGGTATTACAGTGATTTGTTTTCAGTGATAATTCAGGGGTTCATGAGTCTAACAACCTCGGGGTAGAAGCTTGTAGCCATAACGAAGGTGAGATGGTGAAGAATTGAGTGAGATGGAGGAAGAAGGGTGCCACTTTTTCCATCTCAGCCCCACTACATTTGTTTTATTTATTTTTCATTCATTAAAGTTTGGCACCCACTGATCAGTTTACTGACCGACAACAACTTAATCAATATATTCTACAAAGTACTTCAGTGACTGATTCTGATTAGTAAAGGGTGAATATGTTATTACAGGGAGTTCTATACCAGAACAAATGAATAATCATCCGAATAAAGTTGTCTTTTAAGTTTTATTACAAAAATAATCAAACTAAAAATCAACAACAATAATAAACAAGCAATAATAATAAATCAGTCAAGGCTTAATTCTCTTGTCTAAGGCAAAATTAACTCTTTGAGCAGGAATTATTTCAGTTTTATACGCGCATGAATTTAGATGCAGTGAGGCTATTTTAATAAAGTTTATTTTGGATTTTGGTTAAAAGTATTTATTTAATGTGACCAGATAAGTCATTTATTATCATTGCCAGCCAGGAAATGATTTATCAAGTTGTTTAGCTAAAAATGGCATAACCAGAGGCATCATGTCACTAGTTTCTGTTATGATTTCAAAAGGGTAACCCAGTTGGTAATGAGACCCAGAACGACACAAGACAAAAAAGGTGCAAAAGTAACAGTGTTTATTATTTACAGTGGGAATATCTATTTACAAATGTACAAGGGTCCTCTGGATTTCGGATGAAAAGAGGAGGATGTTCCAGAGTGTCCTAAAGTCCTTGAGATGGAGTCCCAAAGGGCGAGCGAGGCAGTGGCTGGAGGGCAAAGCACGAACGAGCAGAGAGCTGGAACCAGGAGAATCCGAGGGCGTGTGGCATAAAATGCTTCAGCGAAGAGCAGAACTCGACTGCAGCCTTAAGTAGAGGTGGAACTCGTCAGGTGGATGACCGTCAGCTGTGGATGATTGGCGGCCATCTTGGGCTGCAGCAGGTGCCACTCTTACAGTACCCCCCCCTCAAGGGGCGCCTCCAGGAGCCCCGACGCGCTTCTCTGGGTGAGCCCTGAAGAAGGCGGTGATCAGACTGGGGTCCAGGATAAAAGAGCGAGGGATCCACGACCGTTCCTCAGGACCGTAACCCTCCCAGTCCACAAGATACTGGAAACCTCTCCCACGACGGCGCACATCCAGAATGGCACGAACGGTGAAGGCTGGATGGTTGTCAATGAGACGAGGAGGGGGCGGAAGGTTGGCAGGCGGACACAAAGGACTCACGGAAACGGGCTTGACCTGGGACACGTGAAACGTCGGATGAACCCTCATGGAAGCTGGCAGCCGAAGACGAACCGCAGCGGGGTTGATGACCCGGACGACAGGGAAAGGCCCGATGAAACGAGGTGCCAACTTTCTTGGGGTGTCCTTCAAGGCGATGTTCCTAGTGGAGAGCCAAACCCTCTGACCCACCTGATAGGAGGGCGCAGTAGATCGGTGGCGGTCCGCAAACCTCTTATTCTGGGCGGCCGTGCGGAGGAGTGCCTCCTTAGCCTGGCGCCAGATACGCCGACATCGTCTGAAATGGTACTGCACTGACGGCACAGCTATGTCCGACTCCTGGCTGGGGAACAAAGGAGGCAAATATCCCAGCAACGCTTCAAAAGGAGTCATACCTGTGGCTGCAGACGTATGGGCGTTGTGAGCGTACTCCACCCAGACCAGATGTCGACTCCAGGCAAAGGGATTGCCCTCAACGAGACATCGAAGGGTGGCTTCAAGCTCCTGGTTGCACCGTTCAGCCTGACCGTTGGACTGCGGGTGGTAGCCGGAGGTGAGACTGGTCGACGCCCCCAAGGCACTACAAAAACTGTGCCACACCTGAGAGACGAACTGGGGACCCCTATCCGACACCAAGTCAGAAGGGACACCGTGTATACGAAAAACGTGCTGTACCAGGAGATGAGCTGTCTCCATTGCAGAAGGCAACTTGGGAAGAGGTACAAAATGGGCTGCTTTAGAAAACCTGTCAATGATTGTGAGAATGGTGGTGTTACCCTCAGAAGGAGGCAGGCCGGTGACGAAATCAAGAGCGATGTGGGACCATGGGCGACTGGGTGTGGGCAATGGCCGAAGAAGACCTGCAGGGGGTTGAGTACCGGTCTTGTTTCTGGCACATGTGGGACAAGCTGCAACAATGTCTTTAACATCTTGGGATAAAGTAGGCCACCAGAAATGAGTCTTGGTTAATGATAACATACGTGTAATACCTGGGTGACAAGAGAGCTTGTTCGTATGCACCCATTCAAGTACTTTGGACCTCATGGCGGTGGGAACGAAGAGCGTGCCAGGAGGTCCTGTGCCAGGGTCTGGTTCCAAACGATGGGCATCACGAACCTCCTGGGCAATGGGCCAGGTGAGTGCCCCAATGATGCAAGCCGGGGGTAAGATGTTCTCTTCAACTTCTGGAGCATCTGGAGGAGAGAACTGACGAGACAAAGCATCGGGTTTAACATTTTTAGAACCCGGACGGAAAGTCAATGTGTAATTGAATCTGTTGAAAAACAGTGACCAGCGTGCCTGCCGGGGATTTAGACGTTTAGCGTCTCTGAGGTAAGTGAGGTTCTTATGGTCAGTCCAAATAAGAAAAGGCAGCTCAGTGCCCTCAAGCCAGTGACGCCATTCCTCTAGTGCTAGTTTAACAGCAAGTAGTTCTCTGTTGCCCACGTCATAATTCCGTTCAGCTGGGGACAGACGGCGAGAGAAAAATGCACATGGGTGCACTCTGCTGTCCAAAGGTGATCTCTGTGATAAAACTGCTCCTACCCCAGTGTCTGAAGCGTCTACCTCAAGGATGAACTGACGAGTGCTGTCTGGATGACAGAGGATGGGAGTGGAAGAAAAAAGCTGTTTTAGCTTACCGAAAGCAGAGTTGGCTTCCGGGGTCCATCTGAAATTTCTGTTGATGGATGTTAGTTGTGATAGAGGCGCTGCGATGCGACTGTAGTCCTTGATAAAACGTCTGTAGAAGTTTGCAAAACCCAAGAACCGTTGAAGTTGTTTCCTGGTCTCAGGGACCGGCCACTCCACCACTGCCTTAGTCTTTTCCGGGTCTGCCCTGTAGTGTCCTTCTCCAAAAATAAAACCCAAAAATGCAACAGAAGAAGTGTGAAATGAACATTTTTCACCTTTTACGAAAAGTTGGTTCTCATACAGTCTTTGGAGCACCGTCCGGACATGCGTGACATGTTCATTCTCATTCCTGGAATAAATGAGAATATCGTCCAAGTAAACAAACACAAAATCACCAATAAAGTCTCTCAAAACATCATTTACCAGTGCTTGAAATACTGCAGGGGCATTAGTGAGGCCAAAAGGCATGACAAGATACTCAAAGTGTCCCAGGGGCGTCTTAAAAGCTGTCTTCCATTCATCACCCTCTCTGATACGGACAAGGTGATAGGCATTACGTAGGTCCAATTTGGAGAAGATTGTGGCTGGTTGCAATTGCTCATGGACTGAGTCAAGTAGTGGTAAGGGATATTTGTTCTTTACGGTAATACTGTTCAAACCCCGATAGTCAATACAAGGGCGTAGAGTCTTGTCTTTCTTAGCAACAAAAAAAAACCTGCCCCTAGTGGAGAAGTAGATGGACGGATGATACCTGAATCCAAAGACTCCTCGATGTAGGCTTTCATGGATCCACGTTCAGGACCCGAGAGGTGATACAAACGGCTAGATGGCAGAGGAGCTCCAGGAAGAAGGTCGATGGCACAGTCATAGGGACGATGGGGAGGAAGAGAGAGAGCCCTCACCTTACTAAACACTGGAGACAGATCATGATACTCAGGTGGAATGTCGGATAGATCAATGTTCTCGGCTTCTTGTTTACTGGTTAAAGGGTTGGAGATGCCTGAGCGAAGGCAATTCTTCAAACACTTGTCACTCCATTTCTCTATCCGACCAAACTCCCAATTGATGTGGGGATTATGGTTCTGTAACCAGGGAAACCCTAAAATCATTTGAGTGTTGGGTGAATCAAACACAAAGAAACTAACAGATTCATGGTGATTACCAGATGTGATTAAATGCAAGTTTTTAGTCTTAAAGCGAATCTGTGCCAAAGTCTCCCCAGTTACTCCAGTAACAGAAACAGGGTCAATGTCCAGAACGGGGAGAGCAAATTCCTTAACTAAATCATGACTGATTAAATTTTGTTCAGCACCAGAGTCAATCAATGCTGACACAGGAAAACGATTTTGTTCGAACTGAATGACAGTGGGTAAAGTTAATCTACGCATGGAAGTAACAGATGAAGTGCCCACCAATAACTTCCGTTCTATTGGCGGGCGTTTACGTTTCCCAAAAGTGGGCATGAAGCAACATAATGTCCCTCCTTTCCACAATACATGCATAAGTTGGAATTCATACGTCTCATTCTTTCACTTTCTGTCAATTTAGTCCTACCAATCTGCATGGGTTCAGGTTCAGGTAATGCTAACTGAGTTCCAGTAGATGGCGGTAGCGAGCTTCGGAACTTGGCACCAAATTTATATTCCCCACCTGATGACGTGGAGAAACCGGAAGTGTTGGGTCTCTGGTAGTTGTAGTCCCGTTCTCGGCGACGTTCCCGGAAGCGTTCGTCAATGGAGATCGCCAAATTTATTAGTGCGTCGAAACTAGGAGGTTCATCTCTTGCTGCAATCTGGTCCTTAACATAATCCGAGAGAGAGTTCAGAAATGTACCTTGGAGCGCCCTGTCGTTCCACTCCGTTTGAGCCGCGAGAATGCGGAAGTCCAGAGCGTGTTCGGAGACGGGTCGTCTGCCCTGATGTAAACCCAACAAACGCTTCTCTGCGTTGGGTTGTTGCAACGGCCGGTCGAAAATCCTGCGGAACTCGTTCAGAAACTGGTCGAACGACACAAAGTCCAAATCATGGTTGTGGAGGTAAGAAGATGCCCACTGGAGGGCTTTACCTGAAAGCTGACTGTTCAGATAAGTTATCTTAGCGTTGTCTGTGGAATAAAGTTGAGGAGCTCCTTTGAAAACGAGTTTGCACTGTAGGAGGAAGCCTTCACACAACGCTGGGTCTCCTGAGAAGAGTTCAGATGGTTTAACCAGTAACTGTTGAGGAGAATGAGAGTTATTGCTTGAACTGGTGCTGGGCGAGTTTGAGTCTGAGGTGGCAGCAGGAGCTGTGGGAGGAGAAATAGCAAGTTTCTTCTGTATTGTGTTAACCATACCTCCGAGTACTAGCATGTCAGTTTGGGTCTTATGTTGTTGACTTAATATTTGTTTTAGCATCCCCTCTACTGAAGTTTGGCCTGTGGCCTGCGAGGAGGAAGCTTGTGCGTTCATGGTCTCGTTCTGGGTTTTGTTTTGGCTGAAGCATTAACTGTTATGATTTCAAAAGGGTAACCCAGTTGGTAACGAGACCCAGAACGACACAAGACAAAAAAGGTGCAAAAGTAACAGTGTTTATTATTTACAGTGGGAATATCTATTTACAAATGTACAAGGGTCCTCTGGATTTCGGATGAAAAGAGGAGGATGTTCCAGAGTGTCCTAAAGTCCTTGAGATGGAGTCCCAAAGGGCGAGCGAGGCAGGCAAGTGGCTGGAGGGCAAAGCACGAACGAGCAGAGAGCTGGAACCAGGAGAATCCGAGGGCGTGTGGCATAAAATGCTTCAGCGAAGAGCAGAACTCGACTGCAGCCTTAAGTAGAGGTGGAACTCGTCAGGTGGATGACCGTCAGCTGTGGATGATTGGCGGCCATCTTGGGCTGCAGCAGGTGCCACTCTTACAGTTTCTGCTCCTTACTGGGTCAGTGTTGAGAGCATCACTCATCTTTGTGGGCTTCAGCTGGTGGATCAGATTGGTTTTTTTTTTACTCAATATAATCACTGATTTTTTTTAAATTAGTTGTGTTTTGCGAAGAAAAGAAAATATCACAACAACCACATGTTAAAGAATATTAACTCAGATGAAAAAGAAAATAATCTGATATTTTCTTGGGGGTGCTAAGGGGTGCTGTGACTTTTCCAGGGGGGCGCTATAGCACACTCTAGTTCCCCCCTGGAGCCGCCTCTGCCCCTAGCCGTAAAGGCGTGAATATATTCCTTCAGGTAATCGTGCGGGGGCGCAATTCCCATAGCAAGTATGTTGCACCTCGTTCCCTTCCTTCAGGGAACATGAGTTATGGTGCATAACTTTCAGGTTTTAGAAGTGTTCATTCTACATCAATGGCACTTATGGATTTTGTTGAACAAGTATCTACTGCTGTTGACCAACAACAATATTGTGTTAGTGTTCTTGTTGACTTAAAAAAAGCATTTGACACTGTTAATCATAGTATTCTCTTTAACAAATTACACAAATACGGAATAAGAGGTTTAGCCCTAAATTGGGTGTGTAGTTACTTAGACAACAGAAAATAATATGTGCAATTGGACGATGTGAAATCAGAGCAATGTACGGTTACATGTGGGGTACCTCAGGGATCTATTCTCGGGCCGAAATTATCCATTTTGTATGTTAACGATATAGTTAAAGTGTCTAATTTCATGAAATGCATTCTTTTTGCTGATGACACAACTTTTTTCTGTTCTGGAAATAATATCAATCAATTACTGGATTTATTGATGAACGAGTTTCTAAAGATTCAAAATTGGTTTAGACTTAACAAATTGTCATTAAATTTGGAGAAAACAAACTACATGATATTTAGTAATAAAAAACAATCAATTGATATTCCATTTCTGATCGATAACTCATTGATTCAAAGAGTTAATGAGGTAAAATTCTTGGGTGTAGTTATTGATGATAAGCTGTCATGGAAACAACATATCAATTTGGTCAAAACAAAAATATCCAAATCAATTGCAGTATTTTATAAAGTTAGATATCTATTTAATGATAAAGCGTTGTATCTCTTGTATAATTCAATTGCTATGCCATATCTGATTTATTGTATAAGTGTATGAGGCAAAGCTTGTAAAACCAACACATTCGCATTCCCTCTTTTTATTTTGCAGAAAAAAATTATAAGAGTTATAACAAGAAAACATTACGGCCACCTATCTAATGAATTGTTTTGTCAAATGAATCTACTGAAATTGTATGATTTAGTAGATTATAATATTTTGCAACTTATGTATAGAGCTCATAATTGTATGTTACCATCAAACATCCAAATGTATTTTGTCAAAGAGCTGGCAACTATAATCTCAAGGAAAATATATTTTTGTCAAACAGAAATTCAGAACAAGTTTAAAGGGAAGATCTACTGTAATACAGGGTGTTGGATTGTGGAATAATTTAAAGTCAGTTTTTAAGGAAGCCAAATCAATTCCTGTCTTTAAGAAACTTGTTAAAGTTGATTTGTAGAACAAATATAAATGACTGTATTGAGTATATATATAATTATTGGTTAAACGAGTTGTTTACTTATTTAGTTATTATAGAGCACTTAGTTTGTATTAGATGAAAAAAGGAGCAGATTTAACAAGATATTTTCTTCACCTGCTACCTTTCATTTTATGTTTTTTCTTTTCATTTTTATATATATGTTATTTGTTGTATTTCATTCTTATAAAGAGAAACCTGCAAAGAGAATAATCTTCACATGAATGTGAAGAAGACAAAGGAGATAATTGTGGACTTCAGAAGGAACAAACACACCCACGCCCCACTGAACATAAGTGGATCTGCAGTGGAAGTGGTCTCCAGCTACAAATACTTGGGTGTACACTTGAATGATAACCTCAGCTGGAGCAACAACACCACCAGCCTGATCAAGAAAGGTCATCAGAGACTCTACTTCCTCAGACGGCTGAGACGTGCTGGTCTGAGCAGCCCAGTCCTCACCTCCTTCTACAGGTGTGCAGTGGAGAGCATCCTGTGCTCCAGCATCAACGTGTGGCATGGAGGCTGCACAGTTGCAGAGAGGAAAGCTCTACAGAGAGTGGTGAAGGCTGCACAGAAGTCTGTTGGAGTCAGTCTCCCCACCATCACAGACATTTACACCTCCAGATGCAGGAAAAGAGCCACCTGCATCATGAAAGACCTCACTCACCCAGCACACTCACTCTTTGCCCCACTCCCCTCAGGACGGAGGTTGAGGAGCATCAAATGTAGAACCACTAGACTGAGGAACAGCTTCTACCCTGAGGCTGTTAGACTCATGAATAAATAAATAATAAGAATAATCACTGCAAAATATCACATCATGCTGATGCTGATCTGTTTTCTTGTTGCTGTGTTCATCTGTGACCATCTGCTCATACAGACTCATGTTCGTGCTGCTGTTTATAATGATGTTTTTCTACTACATTAGGGCTTAGTGTATTACTAGTTGATGTTTTTCTTAGTTAATCCTAGATGTTATTACTGTTTTTCTCTTGCATTTGTTGTTGGATGTAACTGGGACCCTGTGTACATAATCTCGTTTTCATCACATGTACCACATGCGGTGCAAATGACAATAAAGACTCTCTGACTCTCTGACTTATAAAATGAATAAACTTAAATAAATAAATAAAAAATAAATAAAAAATAAACATTGAACCAGTCCGGCCCTTATAAAATGAATAAACTTAAATTAAAAAAATAAAATAAAATAAAAAATAAACATTGAACCAGTCCGGCCCTTGGCTTGTAGCAAATTTGTTTTTTTGGCCCTTGGTGTATTTGACTTTGACACCCCTGATGTAGAAGGTGAATGTTCCTGATTTTGTGTCAGATTTGATCTTTGGGTGAGCGTTACGTCATCGATGTGCAACAACGTTGGGGCCCTGGGTGATCGCGTTGTTTCGTTTGCCAACAGTAGTTCTTTAACTTCTTCGACAGTTCGTAAAGAGAAACGCTTACCCAAATTTCGTCTGGACCACTTGGTTGCGATTGTTAAAGGGGCCCAGAGGTCATCCCCAAGGTTAGTGAGAAAGTCTGCTTCAACTAAAATCTGGTCTTCGTAATGTATTTTTAAAATACCAATGGTATTATTCTTCCAACTATTAGCGTTGTCAACAATCCGTTTACTCGTTCTTGCGTTGGGTTGAGATGGTTTGATAACTTACCTCTTGCAATTCAACGTATTACCAAACATCTAGAGACAAACACTAGCGTTTTACACGTGATTAAGGTGATGTTTAGCTTTCAAAAGTCTGTGTAACGTTCTGATCGTCATAGTAAAATGTTCATCATCAGACAAATTTTGTGTCACAGTAGAGCCTGAATTATGTTGAGAACTCATGTGACGTTGACCCCGTGGTCTCCCGGTTCGAGCTGGGCCTCTGTTTTCCCTGTGGTCCTGATAATCAGGTGGGTGTAGAGTTTCAGAGGGCCAGAGGTTCTACTGGGGACTCAGATTATGTGAGTCTCGTGGTCTCCTAGTTGGAGCTGGGCCTCTGTTATCCCTGTAGTTGTGTTGTTGATAATGTGGTCTCCTGGTTTGAGCTGGGCCTCTGTTTTGCCTGTAATCATCATGAACATCAGGTGGGTGTGGTGTTTCAATGGGCCAGAAGTTCTGTTGGGGACTTCTGTGACGTGGGCCCTGTGTTCTTCTTGTTGTTGGAGCTGGACCTCCTGTGGTCTCTTAGTACGGGCTGGGCCTCTGCTCTGTCTGTAGTCATCAGGATGATCAGGAGGTTGGTGTGGTGCCTCAGTGGGCACCAGAAGTTCTACTGGGGACTCATGTGGCATGGAACCCATGGTCCTCTTGTTGGAGATGGACTTCTGTTCTCCCTATGGTTGTCATGTTGATACTGTGGTCTCCTAGTACGGGCTGGGCCTCTGCTCTGTCTGTAGTCATCAGGATGATCAGGAGGTTGGTGTGGTGCCTCAGTGGGCCAGAAGTTCTGCTGTGGACTCATGTGGCGTGGATCCCATGTTCTTCTTGTTGGAGATGGATTTCTGTTCTCCCTGTAGTAGTCACGTTGATGCTGTGGTCTCCTGGTTCGAGCTGGGCCACTACTGTCCCTGTAGTCATGGCGTTGGTGTTTTGGTCTTCTGACTCGAGATGTGCTTCTGTTCTCCCTGTAGAATTGATGGTGGGTGCCTCCGTGCCTCCGTGCAGAGCCACGTGCCATAGAGGCATGAGTCCTCCATCCAAGCCTGGGGAATGGAGGGTTGGGACTCCCTCTCCCGTATCTCCTGGAGCTTCTGTCCAGTTGGTCATGGTGGTGGAGCCTTCTTTACTTCCGTCTCTCGGCAAAGCAGGTCGCATCTCTTTTTGCTCCTCTCCTCCCTAAGTTTTTCCTCCTCCTTACTTTTGCATTTTGTCTCGTCTGTAACTCTTCAGCGCTCACTCGAACCAATTTGAGATGGATTTAATTACGTGGGCTGTTTCCTCTATTGATAAGATTTTTTCCACGAAACGCACCGGACCAGGAGAAGCGGCTTGCCCCTTCGACACGCATGCGGTGGGATACATTATGGACTCGTGGAGTGAGTGGAAGCCAATGTGTCTGACCGTTCTTTCTGTCGAAGACATGGAAGATTTGTGGATTATTTGGATATTGGTGGCAGCTACTCTGTTTTTTGGCGTTGGCAGAGGTTTCTGCTACTGGAAGATGAGGAAGGCTACTGCAGCGATCAACGCGCTGGCGAGACTTCCTACCCAGCAAGATTCTTTGATCTGGGCTATGACCTCAACTTTCCAGCTGTTGTACGAACTGAACCGCACGATGGGAGCAGCGGTGGACAGCCGCGGACCTGCAGTGCGTTTTGGGACTCGTTTACAGCCGTCCGGGCTCAATCAGGACACAGTTAGGGATTTGTAGCTCGGAACCTCACATGATTCGGCGATTTGGACCTGAACAGCACCTGGACTTGAAGGCTGCAGTCAAAGGTACACTGTGGCCTGACCTGAAAATAAATAAAGCGACTAATCTAATCGGGACTCTGAGCGACCTTGAAAGAAGGCTGTCTGCAAAACTTCTCCTGGAGTCGAAAGCTGTGAGAACTCGCTGCCCTTCCCCCCCTCCCCCCAGAGATCTCTGTGTGTGCGTTCGGATGGAGCCGAGCTGAGCCATCTGCAAGACTGTGCTTATCTGAAATGATTACTCATGGACTATCTCCCTGCTTGTCATCATCACATGCAACATGTCTTGTCGTTATTCGTGCTAAAGCTGGTAGAGTTTTTTGGACTTTATCATAAGGTGTCCTAAGACAAAATGTGATACAGTCGGGTAATCATGGTATTCAAAAAAGAATCTATGTTCCTTTTTCCATATCTGATTGTTGGCGGCGCGGTTTTACACTGCTGCGGCTTCCGTGCGACGTCCCTCTTAGGATGGTACGTGCGCCAATTGCAACACTTTGTACCTTGGCAATAAATATATATTCTATTCTATTCTATTCTTTTACCACGGTGGTAATAAACAGTTGTCCAATTTGGGTCCGCGTGATCATGAAACATTGTGTCAAAAAATATTTAAAATACTGTTGAGCATAGAAGATGTCAGTAAACTGCTGCTCAAATTGAAAAATTGATGAAAAAGTGAAAAAAAATGATGAAGCTGTGGCTTGTTTTTTTTACAAGGGTTAGGGTTGGGTTCTGGGGTCAGGGTAGGCCTTTAGGGTTGGGGCCTAATGGATTAGGGTTAAGGAAAAGGGTCAAAGGTTAGGGTTAGGAGCAGAAATCAAGGTAGGGTTTAAAGTCTCAGTGTACTATTAATTTAAGGATAAGTTTGAGATCCACATGGCTTCTGCAGCCTTCCTCTGTGAAGTGGTCCAATGGATGATTGACTGCAGAACCGTGGCAGTAATAGCTGCGGAGCCGTGGACCATAAAATGTTGGGTCAAGGTGGAGTTTGTTTGTCAGGTGTTTGAGCATTAAATTTATGTTGGCACAGTTTGGTTAATAATGCTGATCCTGTCTCACCAACAAATTGAAGACCACAGAGTTTACATGTGATCAAGTAGATGCAGTTTTTCGTTTTTATGTGACCTGATTTTTCAGTTGGAAACACCTGTTTATTAAGCATGTTTTGGACCCACTTGACCTGTTTAAAAAGACCTTTAGAGGTTCGTTTTGACTGATCTGGTGGTTGTTTTAGCCTTGTGTGTACCAGATAGTCTTTAAGATTTTTGTTTCTCCTATATGCCGCGATCAATTTCTACTTAGTTAAAGGGGACCAAAGATGCAAAATTCACTTTTTAATGTTTTTTAACTCAACTTTAGTTATGTACTTCTGAAAAAAATAGTCCTAGGGTCAAAAAAATGCACCCAGTGGTATATTTACTCTAAGTATATTTATTTTTCAGTGATATAAATGTCTCGTTTTCAAATCCTACGGCTTGTGATGTCACAAGCCGTAGGACAACCCACCCCAACCTGAGTCCAGCCCCTCACCTAGCAACCCCTGGTGCGGCTCAATCCACTTCAGTATAAAAGACGTCACGGTTGTTTTTCCTGAGTTCATCTCAGAGTTTGATGTTTCGTTGTTGTTAAAATGCAGTACAGCTAATAACTAATTATCTATCAGTAAAAACGAAAAAACTTATTTACGGGCTCTTAAATCAACCGGACGACTGCTCACGGACCATATCCGGTCAGCGCCGGATGTGGTCCGTGAAAAAAAGCGGTCCCCGCTAGAGAGAGCGTGTATAGCAGTTAGCAGCCAGTGTGTTACTCTGCAGCCTTATTGCTTGTTTTCGAAGAGTCAGACGAAGAGTTTTTAACATGGAGGGTGAACTTATGGATGTTTCTCAGCGGCCTACGCGACGCGTCAGCGCCTCATTTGCCCTGCCCAAAATGGCGTCTGCCTCTGGGTCTGACTCAGGGTCCCCTTTGGAGGGCGGAGTTAATGTAAACAGATTTTTGAAGGGTGTGGCCTTATCATAAACAGCTCGTTCAGAACGGAAGTCAGAAAAGGCACAACTAGAAAGGGGATATTTTATTATCTAAGAATTATTTTGTGCATTAAATTGAATGAACATGGTCTGGATAGCCCACAGACATACCATAAAAATTTATAAAACCATTATTTGGTCCCCTTTAAGTATATACCCCCCTCATGGAATTGGTTAAAATTCTACCTAACATATTTATAAGATATTGAGTTGATGCAGAGTAAGTAACCACAAATGGTATCATCGGATTTGATGTTGTTTTCTTTGGCTCCAAAAAAGTTTTAAGACACTTCCTCATGAATGACCTTGAGTACCCTCTGGTGGTGAGAACTGCAAACAGCAGTTTTGTGGCTTGAAAAAAGTCTGACTCTAGTGTGCAAATTCTGTAAAATCTTAAGAGATGCAATTTAATCAGTCCAGCATATGTGTGCATGGGATGATGACTAGTTTTGTGGAATAATGCATGTGTGTCAGTGGCTTTGTACGGTGGCCGAGGGGTGCAAACGCGCAGCAAAAACAGAACAGCACGCTGTAAAAAGAAAACAGCGTTCCAAAAGTTGAAACACGCATCAAAATGAAAACAACAGCGTTCAAAAAGTTGAAACACGCATCAAAATGAAAACAACAGCGTTCCAAAAGTTGAAACACGCATCAAAATGAAAACAACAGCTTTCCAAAAGTTGAAACACGCATCAAAATGAAAACAACAGCTTTCCAAAAGTTGAAACACGCATCAAAATGAAAACAGCGCTCCAACAGATGAGGCGCACTGCAAAAGATAAGTCGCGCTCCCAAAAGGGGACGACCTGCAAATACAGAACGAGCTGCAAATAGAGAAGCTACAATGGAAGTGCTCCAGACCACTAGGGGCAGTCGAACAAAGAACAAATCATAAAGCATATTATAGTTTTCGTAATGGCACTAGTTATTTGTGTATTTTAACTTATTTATTTTAAGAAAATTTTACAACACATCAGAACTGTCACGTTGTATTTATTTTAATAGTGTGCGGAGGGGGATCTATGTATGGATGCCAAGTTGGGTCAATGGTTAAAAAGATATCCTTGAATGCGGGAGACCCTGGTTCAATTCCCAGTCTTGGAAATTTTGTGGTAATACTTTCTTTTTTTTTTAAGCCTTTTGTTTTGGATAGATCGGGTGAAATAGATAAATACATCTACATGTTTATTCTTTGTTGTTGCTTGGTTCGATCTATCCAAAACAAAAGGCTTAAAAAAAAAAAAGTAATACCAGAAAATTTCCGAGACTGGGAATTGAACCAGGGTCTCCCGCATTTAAGGCGATCTCTTTAACCATTGACCCAACTCGGCATCCACGCATCGATCCTCCTCCGCACACTATTAAAACAAATACAACGTGACAGTTCCGATGTAGTGTAAAATATTCTTAAAATAAATACGTTAAAATACACAAATAACTAGTGCCATTCTGAAAACTATAATATGCTTTATGATTTGTTATTTGTTCGACTGCCCCTAGTGGTCTGGAGCACTTCCGTTGTAGCTTCTCTATTTGCAGGTCGTTCTGTATTTGCAAGTCGTCCCCTTTTTGGGAGCGCGACTTATCTTTTGCAGTGCGCCTCATCTGTTGAAGCGCTGTTTTCATTTTGATGCATGTTTCAACTTTTGGAACGCTGTTGTTTTCATTTTGATGCGTGTTTCAACTTTTGGAACGCTGTTGTTTTCATTTTGATGTGTGTTTCATCTTTTGGAACGCTGTTTTCTTTTTGCAGCGTGCTGTTCTGTTTTTGCTGCGCGTTTGCACCCCTCGGCCACCGTAGCTTTGAAAAAAACTTTAACATCCAATTGGTTAGTAGTGTTGAATGCAGTGCCTTTGTAAGTGGTGGTGTCCAAGAAATCAACAGATGTGTAACTTTTTGTTGCTTTAATTTTTATGGATGATTATGGGTGTTGAGCGTAGTTAAGAAGGCCTCAAAGTCACTCTCTAGGGGA
This sequence comes from Garcialebias charrua, assembly GCA_038048925.1. NCBI lineage: Eukaryota > Metazoa > Chordata > Actinopteri > Cyprinodontiformes > Rivulidae > Garcialebias > Garcialebias charrua. The sequence goes on from JBBPBX010002531.1 coordinate 25,131, forward strand.
GCATGTGCTATGTTTGGAGATATGTGTTGTACTTTCATCCCCAACAGTACAGCTCCTGATGGATCAGTGACCAGGGCACTGGAGGGATTGAGGTCTGCACAACCCATTAGACAGCTTGTTCACAGACATGTTTGGGAGATGGAAGGCGTTGATTTTGTCTTTGTTTGTCTCCATTGCCACTCTTCTAGGCATACTGGTCATATGTGGTTGCTGCTGTTTACCCTGTGCAAGATCACTCTTGGTGCACTGTATCACCTCGACCGTCGAGAAAGGGAGCGGGGACAGACCTTCTGGACATCAGATGTTGTCAACCAGCGATCCTTCGAGCCACACGGGACTAGAGCTCTCCCTGGTGGCATAACCTGAGAATAGCTGGCACTGGATCTAAAAACTGTCTCCTAACTTGTGTTTTACACAATTTTTCATTTTAAAATGCTTTAAATTGATTCTTATCCATATCATAATTACATGTGCTATTTTGTTTCCACTGCTCTAAAATTGTTGTTAAGTATTGGTTTGGATATTTTATCATACTGCTAACAATAGGAAATATAGATGAATGCCTGTGGCCACATCTTAAAATTTTACTGAAATTTTATCTCTCTCTCTTTCAGTTTGTGACAACGCGACAGACCGATGCCTCTATTGCCTCTTATCAACAGGTCCTGTTCGCGCTCGTTCGGGCTCGTTCGGGCTCGTTCGTAACTAGTTAACAACTAGTTATGGGGTGTACCCACAGGGTCCTGTTCACGTGAAACCGGTCCTATTTTGGTGCCTGCCTCAACTAGGTACAAAGGTCTGGTTCTTGTTGGGTCCAGTTATGACATCAGCACAGTGTGGTCACTGATTGGTCAGGGGGCGTAGTCCTAGGTCGGAGGGCGGAGATTCAGTCTTCTCCAGTAGGTGGCGTATGCACCTGAACGTTGTTTGCAATCCGCCAAGAAGAAGAAGAAGATTCAGTCTTCCAGGAAATGCAAACTGCCGTCCCGCCAAACTCTAGAACAACAAGTTGGAGGAGCACATTTTTGAGAATTAACACAGGCTAATAATTATGTCACAACCGTGGTCAAACGCGGAGGTTCAGGCTTTTCTGTATTTGCTGGCCGATGAAAATATTCAGAGGGAGCTGGATGGAGTGACGTGCAATGAAAAGATTTTTCAAGAGGTGTCTGCGCAGGTGAGTGTTTTCTAACTTTAAGCATATTTCCAGTGAGTCATGCAACTGTTTCTTAGCTTTTTTGGACTGCGGAAAGACCGTTTCAGAGACTGACTTCAGGCAACAGCCGAGAGGCTTTTAGGAAAAAAAAAAAAAAAAAGATGGCGGAACGGCTCGTTTCTCTGAAATATAACAAGAAAATCACATAAACAATATTTGTTAGCTCGAAATTGTAGCAGAGGAGGTGTGTCTGAGTCTATCATTTGCTTAATAAATGCACTTTAATGGTCAAATTCGCCGAGTTGGCAGCTGTTTTCAAGGTTCGATCGAAGCAGAGCAGAATGTGGGGTATGGCAGGCCGTTTGAGTCGATAATAGCGAGTGAAGATTCTCAGTCATCCAGGACATGGTAAATTCTAAAAAGTGCAAGGAAGGAAAAAAATAGTCTAAAGCATAGTATAATAAATAAAGTCCAGTTGTTTTTGTCTTGAACTTTTTTGAATTTATCATTATAGCCACGTTTTCATATTACGTGATACAACCGCCAACTTCATGCCATACATGTTACTTCTGTTTTTGTTTTTGGTTTGATTTGGTTCAGTCAGAATAAATGGAAACGGTCATATCTCAGTCCAAAAATGGTTTATAAATATGGGGAAAAATCCATAAATTTGTCACTTAGGCCTATAGGCCTGTATTAATGTGTAATGTGATTTATTTCAGGTTAATCAGTCAGTTCCTGTGTAAAGATCCTCTAGCCGTGGGTGTCCTTGGAGAAGGATGGGACAAGTCACTGCACTGTAAAGCAAGTATGCCATGACAGAAACACTCCAAACTTTGAAAATTACAGATAAAAGCAAAGGATAATGATGTTTAGAGGAGATTATAACAATAATTTTGTGTTGTTTGCCAGATGGGGCAGTGAAAACAGCCAGCCAGACATATGAAGCCATCGCTGAACTGCTGCATCAGGATCTGATCTTGTGACTCCAGACTACACATCAACTGCAGCCGAACAGACCTCAGAGCTTCTCCTGATGCTCTGCTCTCCTGCACCTTGTCCACATTGTGCCAAAGATGTCCTCGGTGCCTCAGTAAAAAAAAAAAAACAGTCCTGCATTGACAACACAAACAGGTCCTATGAACTCAGCAGATGTCAAACAAGCTCAGTTTGTGACGGAGCAGGGGTACTGTGACTTCATGGTGTTTTTCATTCAACCTTTATTTAGTCAGGTAAATCTCATTGAGCCTCGTGGACTCTTTTACAAAAGCGACCTGCTACAAACTAAAGAACTTTAGTTCTGGGTCAGATGACTTTATTCACAGAGGATTGTGTCTGATGGTGAGTTCTTTACAGAAGCAGTGAAAAATGTAGAAATGTTCTACAGGTCAGCATTTTTACCTGAGCTATTGGCCAAATTTTACTTTTAATTATTGTTACATGTTTTGGAACAACAAGCCAGCCACTAGGGAGCACAAGCCAGTGTATCTCTTGTGCCGGTCCCAAGCCCGGGTAAATGGTGAGGGTTGTGTCAGGAATGGCATCCGATGTAAAACACTTGCCAAAACCATAATGCGAGTTCATCAAAGTGAAACCATACCGGATCGGTCGAGGCCCGGGTTAACAACGTCCGCCACCGGTGCTGTTGACAAACAGGGTGCCGGCGGAAATTGTACTACTGTTAGTCGAAGACCCCGAGGAGGGAAACGTGTCAGGAGACAGAGGGAGAGGAGGAAAGTGAAGAATGTAGGACTGAGGGTTGCAACTCTAAATGTGGGGACAATGACAGGCAAAGGTAGAGAGCTGGCTGACATGATGCAGAGAAGAAAGGTAGATGTTTTATGTGTCCAAGAGACCAAGTGGAAGGGCAGCAAGGCTCGCAGTATTGGAGCAGGGTTCAAACTGTTTTACCATGGTGTGGATAGAAAGAGAAATGGAGTAGGGGTGGTCCTGAAGGAGGAGTTGGCAAAGAATGTAGTAGAGGTGAAGAGAGTGTCAGATAGGGTGATGTGTCTAAAGGTAGAAGTAGAAGGTCTGATGCTAAACATAGTAAGTGGTTATGCTCCACAGGTTGGATGTGATGGGGAGGAGAAAGATACATTTTGGAAAGATTTGGATGAAGTGATAGAGAGTATTCCCAGGGAGGAAAGAGTGGTGATTGGAGCAGACCTGAATGGACATGTTGGTGAAGGAAACAGAGGGGATGAGGAAGTGATGGGTAGGTTTGGTGTCAAGGAAAGAAACCAGGAAGGACAGATGGTGGTGGATTTTGCCAAGAGAATGGAAATGGCTATAGTCAATACCTATTTCCAAAAGAGGGAGGAACATAGAGTGACCTATAAGAGTGGAGGAAGGAGTACACAGGTCGACTACATTCTGTGTAGAAGAGGAAACCTGAGGGAGATTGGAGACTGTAAGGTTGTAGCAGGGGAGAGCGTGGCCAGACAGCATCGGATGGTTGTGTGTAGAATGACTGTTGTTGCGAAGAAGAGAAAACGAGTAAAACCAGAGAAGAAGACCAAATGGTGGAAGCTAAAGAAGGAAGAATGTTGTGAGAAATTCAGAGACGAGCTGTTAAAGGCTCTGGGTGGTAAGAAAGAGCTTCCAAGTGACTGGGCTACTACAGCAACAGTAATTAGAGAGACAGGTAGGAAGGTACTTGGTGTGTCATCTGGACAGAGAATAGATGATAAGGAAACCTGGTGGTGGAATAGTGAAGTGCAGGACGCCATTCAAAGAAAGAGATTAGCCAAGAAGAAATATGACAGTGAGAGGACTGAAGAGAGGAGACAGGAATATAAGGAGATGGGACATAGAGCAAAGAGGGAAGTAGCTAAGGCAAAGCAGAGGGCGTACAATGAGTTATATGGGAGACTGGACACTAAAGAGGGCGAGAAGGACTTGTACCGATTGGCAAGACAGAGGGATCAGGCTGGAAAGGATGTGCAGCAGGTTAGGCTTATTAAAGATGGGAATGGGAATGTTCTAACAAGTGAGGAGAGTGTGATGGGAAGATGGAAGGATTACTTTGAGGAGCTAATGAATGAAGAGAATGAAAGAGAAAGAAGAGTGGAGGTACTAGAAACTGTGGACCAGGAAGTGGGAAAGATTAGTGAGGGTGAAGTCCGGAAAGCTCTGAAAAGAATGAAGAAGGGGAAGGCAGTAGGACCTGATGACATACCAGTGGAGGTTTGGAAATGTCTTGGAGAGATGGCAGTGAGGTTTTTGACTCAAATATTTAATGGAATATTTGAGGGTGAGAAAATGCCTGAAGAATGGAGAAGAAGTGTGCTGGTTCCCATTTTTAAGAACAAGGGTGATGTACAGAGTTGTAGCAACTACAGGGGAATTAAGTTGATGAGCCACACAATGAAGATCTGGGAGAGAGTTGTGGAAGCAAGACTTAGACAAGATGTGACTATCTGTGAGCAGCAGTATGGTTTCATGCCAAGAAAGAGCACCACAGATGCCATCTTTGCTTTGAGGATGTTGATAGAGAAGTACAGAGAGGGTCAGAAAGAACTCCATTGTGTGTTTGTGGATTTAGAAAAAGCTTATGACAGGGTACCAAGAGAAGAGGTGTGGTATTGCATGAGGAAATCTGGAGTGGCAGAAAAGTATGTTAGACTGGTACAGGACATGTATGAGGACAGCAGGACAGTGGTGAGATGTGCTGTGGGAGTGACAGATAGCTTCAAGGTGGCGGTGGGATTGCATCAAGGATCGGCTCTGAGCCCCTTCTTGTTTGCTCTGGTGATGGACCGACTAACAGATGAGGTCAGGCAGGAATCCCCATGGACTATGATGTTTGCAGATGACATTGTGATCTGTGGTGAGAACAGGGAACAAGTGGAAGAGAACTTGGAGAGGTGGAGGTATGCTCTTGAAAGAAGAGGAATGAAAGTCAGCCGTAGTAAGACAGAGTACATGTGTGTGAATGAGAGGGAGGCCAGTGGAACAGTGAGGCTACAAGGAGCAGAGGTCACAAAGGTGCAGGACTTCAAGTACTTGGGGTCCACTGTCCAGGGAAATGGGGAATGTGGTAAAGAGGTGAAAAAGAGAGTCCAGGCAGGATGGAGTGGATGGAGAAAAGTTTCAGGAGTGATTTGTGACAAAAAGGTGTCAGCAAAGGTCAAAGGAAAAGTTTACAAGACAGTGGTGAGACCAGCTATGTTGTATGGTCTGGAGACAGTGGCATTGACAAAGAGACAGGAGAAAGAACTGGAAGTGGCAGAAATGAAGATGTTGAGGTTCTCCTTAGGAGTGACAAGGATGGATAAGATCAGGAATGAGATCATCAGAGGTACAGCACATGTTGAACAACTGGGAGATAAAGTTAGGGAGGCCAGACTGAGATGGTTTGGACATGTCCAGAGGAGGGACAGTGGGTATATTGGTAGAAGGATGTTAGAAATGCAGCTGCCAGGAAAAAGACAAAGAGGGAGACCAAAGAGGAGATATATGGATGCAGTTAGAGAGGACATGGAGGTAGTTGGAGTGAGGACAGAGGATGCAGAGGACAGAGTGAGGTGGAGGAGGATGACTCGCTGTGGCGACCCCTGAAAAGGGAAAAGCCGAAAGAAGAAGAAGAAAGAAGAAGTTTTGGAACAACAAGTTTAGATTCCAGTGATGATATTTTAAGTTCATATTTCATACATAACTGCAGATTTAGTAATATGTTTTTCTGTTTCTACAAATAACACCAATCTTTCATTTTTTAAAACTGTTACAATTTTATTGACATGTAACATTTACAGTATTTAAATAAAGTTGCTTTGATATTTTGATTGGAATTGATTGATTACATATTGTTAAGTTTATATTACAAATGTTTTAGTTTGGAACACACTTGTTGATCAACTGGGACAATGGAGCGGCGCAGATTTTTTAGGATGCATGCCACTTTCAGTTTTGTCCAAAGTAGTGTACTCCACCATCATCAATGTGTGTATATATAAATATATATGTATATATATATATATATATATGTATATATATATATATATATATATATATATATAATATATATTATGTATGTACTGTATATATAAATATATAAATGTATATATATATATGTATATATATAAACACGTGTGTGTGTGTATATATATATATACTCACGCATATGTTTGTATGTGTACACATGTATGTATATACAATATATATACATATATGTGTATATATACACACACATATATATATATATATATATATATACTGTATATGAACATTTGTCTGTGGCTGAAAAAGCCACAGACAAAGCAGAATGTTCAAAAAAGAAACAAGCTCATCCACTTTGGTTGTGTGTTCTTTTCCAGCTCTTCTTCTAATGTGTGTGTTAGTGGTTAATAAAGAGCTTAATGTATCACTAGCGCCACCAGCTGGTTAGAAGCGTTGATATTAATGATCCACCCACTGCAGGAGAATTACCCGCCCACTGCAGGAGAACTTCACGCCCACTAAAGGGGTCCTAAGCGTGCAGTGGGTACAGAAATAAACCGGTCCCATAAGAACTGGCCCAAACTAGCCACAATGGGACCTTACAGGAACCAGACCTGTTGATAAGAGGCATATGAGATGGACCTCAATCATCCAACCAATTCGTAGTCATTGTTAAAGATGCATGCCAAAGAGTTGTGGCCTTTTTTAAGATGCAGGCATCCACTGTGCGCTTTGTGACCAACTGACAGTGAATTACATTTTTAGACATTGTATTGTGTTTCGCTAAGTTGTGCTATATTTACCTTATTAATGCCTCGTTTGATTGCTATTACTATATCACTTAGACAGCAATTTTGATAAACTTATGACACAGGGTAAGGATGATTGTAAGAATGCCCTGAACACCATATTTGGTCGCCGTCACAGGGGGCATGAGGCGTTGTGCTGCTTTTTTTTGTCCCCTGCACCACTATACCGTTGCCCTGGTTTTTTTTTTCAAGCACAAGCTCTGGGCATTCAGCAGGAACAGATGTTTGTAGCCAAAGATGTGGTCCCTTTGGAGGGACCAAAAGGGGGGAATGTTGTATAAGTCATCTTTTTAATGCTATGTTTTGTTAGATAAAGATGCTCTCACAAGAATATCTATGTTAGTTAGAAACAGCAGAATCATGATGAACGTCATTGAATTCATGATGTATGTAACCATTTGCGCAAGACATCCAGAGACTGCTGCAATCTTGTTCAAACACACCATAGTGGTGGGCAATATGGCTCAAAAATTATATTGTGATATTTCAGAGCAATATCACGATAACTATAAATTTGCGATATAACTAGTGCTGGGCGGCACGTTAACTCATTGTCGCGCCAACAATTTTTAAAACTCTTCTTAATGCAGTTAGGTTTTTTTCCGCCTTAATTTGTCCTAAATAATAAATGCGTTGGTCTCGGAGGCGGGATGTTGATCACTACTGGCTCTTGTCTTTTAAGGCCCTGTTTACACGGTGCGTATTTTGAGTGGAACCGCTACTTTCTCTTTGCGTCTTTGCTTATCGTTGACACGACGCCGCTGGCCCCCTTCTTTTCATCCGATACTTTTCTGATCTACCTCTCAAGGTGGAACTTTTTCGCTGACCCCCCGTTAATAATGTAAACATCTCCTGTTGATCTTTTGTGTCAACCACATGCGCGCAACTCGCATGCGCGGACAGTGGGCATGCAGACATTTCACGTGTCACGCTGCAAAATATAACAGTTTAATAATAATAAACAGTATTTATGTTGGCGTGGGAGATGTTTAAATTTATCTGAACTACAGTATCTATCTGGACTCGTTACATTTTTTAAACAGTGCGTAACATGCTGTGAAAATGAAGACACCAGGTTTATTTTTTATTTATTTATTTATTCAGCACCACAAACTTTACATAACACAAACACTGAGAATTAAACTGAACACTATTAAAACACGTGAACCGAACTGTAACTACGTTAATGAACTGGACTCTTGCTGTGTGTTCATCTGGACATCAGAACCGGTCTGCCTGTTTGTTGGAACGACAGCTTCTCTACCTGGCAGAAATAAATAAATAAAAACTCCGTTGTTGTGTGATCAAAGTAAACACAAGCAAACATTATATTAAGAACGTTGATTTACCTGCTGTAAGTCAGCTGTTTATCACGGAGTAAAGTCCGACATCATCATCGTCACTCGGTTCTGATCCACAGTCCACTCAGCGTCTGGTGTGCAGCTTGTTAGATGAAGCGGGATCCACTTGGTGTCAAATCTGTTGACTCTTATCCAAAATCCAGCTTTAGCTTGTTGTTAAGTTGTTGTTAGCTGAACGTTTAGCCCAGAAGAACATAGCAGACAGCAGTGAGGCAGCACGCATGCGCAGTGGGTGAAGGTTCAGCAGCACGCATGCGCAGTGGGTGAGGTGGGGGGGGGGCATGAGGGAGAGGGGAAATTTGAGCAGATCCGTGTCAACGCAAAATTATTGCCTAATTAACATACCTAAAACATCCGTTTCCCCCCCCACAATGTCCATGTAAACAGGGCCTAAATATCATCAGTTGTCAAAACTAGTTTTTATCAGTTACATCAAATAATCAGTTATCAGTTACATCTAATGATCTCTTCACTGGCCTCATTGGCCTTCAACCCAATTGAGACTTGATTTTACTTCATTTTTATTGGTATTGATTTTACATGTTTAACTTGTCATTTAATCGTACTTTAAAGTGAGTTTTTAGTTCACTGTGTGTTAGTTTTGTAGCTCTGTTTTTATGCTTTCTTTATCTTGTTTGTATCTGATGTTCAGCACTTTGTTTTCAGCTATGGCAGTTTTAAAGCACTTTATAAATAAAGCTGATCATGTAAGAATGTCAAGAGCCACTCAGTCCCTGATGAATAGCAAGCAGCCATCAGTGACCTATGATTTGATGATCAATTGTTAGGCTGATGTCTTCCCCCCACATGTGAATAGCCAGTTTCTGGAAGTCGGCAGTAACTTGTTAAACCACTACGAGAAGGCCCTATTTCACTGAGTTTTTGCAGCTCCTCAGACCAAATGTCGAAGAAGATGAAACGTTTCAACAAAGAAGAATCTGTTCAAGTCCTGACTTATCCTTGTTAGATTTGTTTGACCTGAATTATTGAGCAGCATCAGAACATAAACTGTTCATGATGCTCCTGATTTTGAAAAATAATGTATATTTGAATTTGTTGTTATTTAGTTATGATTGCCAGGGCAAAATGTGTTGTTATTTAGTTATGATTGCCAGGGCAAAATGTTTTTAGTTTATTTTAGAGAGAGAGAGAAAAAGATACTTTCAAACCCAAAACAGCAAACTGCTTTAGTTTCATATTTGATACGTTACAAACTAAAATAAACAACAATGGTTCATTTTATTTAAGTTACTTTATTTAGTAAAGTATTAAGTCTCAAATATATATGAACTTTCTTGTCACTCTCAAGTCTCAAACAAACATATAAAAAATAAAAAAAAACTTCTGTTATTTCAACTGAAAATGTCTGCACAAAATAATGAACAAAATTCAACACAAAAACTAAATTGCAGGTGCAGTAGTCCCCACACCACAAAAAAAAAAAAACATTAAAAAAATAAATAAATAAAATTAAAGCTTATGTTCTGTTGAGCTGCATAACTGTAACATACAACAAAAAAACGTGTTGTGTTTAAATGAGCAGCTATTTCTTCCAAAACTTGGCAAATGTGCCTAAAAAGATTGCTGATCAGAACATAGCCATTTAGCTGCCTGGTTATCAGTGATCAAGCTTCAGATTTTTGTTCAAGAACACAAGCCTGTTCACTGATACAGGCTTCAGTGCAGACCTATAGCATGTTACAATGTTCCCTCCTGTGCTGAACAGCCTTTCAGAGGCTGCACTAGTAGCTTGGATGCACAGGTATTTTTTTGCCAAACGGCTAACCTGAGGAAAGATAACCTCGTGCAATTTCCACCAGTTTCAGAGGCTGCACTAGTAGCTTGGATGCACAGGTATTTTTTTGCCAAACGGCTAACCTGAGGAAAGATAACCTCGTGCACTTTCCACCAGTTGAGAGGATCACTGTCACTATCTGCTGGAGGACAGTCTAGGTAGTTGTTTAACTCTGCCTGAATTCTCTCTCTTGAAAATGGTCCTGTTCCTGGACTGTCACTTACTGCAACTGTAGGCCTCTTAAAAAAGCTTCCAACGCTCTTCTTTGGCAGATTTGCAACACTTGGGCCTGGGATGTCTTCAGCTGACCCTGAAGCTTGTGGTGACCTTTGAGCTCCCTCTGTTTCTCTCAGGAATGATTGCATTTCGCTGATTGCTCTCTCTTTTATTACCTGGCTCATTTCATGATCCGTGTACAGACCGTGGAATCGACGGTCAAGCATGGTTGCCAGATTCATTAGTTCCACCACCACTGGGTCTTCATCATACTTGCTGTTCAAGTACTCC
>JBBPBX010002531.1:48386-58910 GCA_038048925.1 Garcialebias charrua
TATTCCTACTTCGCGGTGTATCACTTACGGCAGGGGGGTGGGTGGTACAGGGTACAGAAGCCCCTGTGATAAATGAGGGACTACTGTACGTCCTCCCTGGCCTGGGAACATCTTGGGACCCCCCCAGGAGGAGTGCTGCTTGGGAGAAGGAGGAGGTGTGAGTTTCTGTCCTGGACCTGTTGCCTCTTCAACCTGAGTACAGATAAGAGGTAGAAACTGGAGATGAAGAGGAGAAACTCCTAAAACTGATCAAAGCTGTGAGATGACATGTTAATACTTAGTTTAAGTAAAACCACAGAGATATAATTTGTTAAGTAAAGTTTGTTTCCAACAAGGTTCACTCAGGTCATCTGGGCGGCTTTTTGTTTTGTGCTGAGACGTTCTCGTTCGTCATCCAACAGAAACGTTTCGGCACAAAAAAGAAACCGTCCAGATGACCTGAGTGAACATTGTTGGATTTTATACCTGGATCATTGAGCGTGGACTTTAAGAAACTGCAGATCATTAAATAATCTCAGTGGTCGTCTCCTTTAAAGATCAACATGTACAAAGTAAAACTGAGCTTTAATGACTCTGGTGATGAAGATGATGATGTTTTGCAGGTGAGCCTCTTCACTCCTCCTCTGACTTCGACCTGGCTGATGATGCAGGTAAGAACATCTGGATCTGGCTTCAATCAAACGCTTCCTGACAACTCCCTGCCGAGGATGAAGCCCGTCCACACGTACTCCAGAACCAACCAGAACCACACGCAGCACTCCACCAGATCTACTCCTGGTCCCTCCTCCTCTGCTGAGCCTCCTCCTACACGAGGACCAGAATGTTCAAATTTTGGACCGAGAACACAGATGGTTTGAGAGGGGGGTAAAGGAAGCTGTGTATGTTAAGAGAGAAAAACCTTCTCTTAACAGAGGAGGAGGTCTGAGATTTCAACTGTCTAAGACTTATAACTCAGTTTTGGATTTGATTCCGAAACGTTTTACACCGGATGGGAGCAGGGATGCCTTGTCTGTAAATTAGACTAACAAAGTTCTCTGAGTAGCCTCTGTTGTTGTTTGGGAGGTGTTGTTTGTCAATTTACATACAGTTTTGTGTCTTCTAACAGAGACCTCAAGGGAACCTCCTACTGTTAAGGTGTGATCTTTCAATTTACATGTATGTGTTACAAACCCCCTTTTGTTAAGCTGGGATGTGTCGTTTTGTCAATTTAAATAGAATGGGCATGTTAGTTAATTTGTGGTGTTATTTCAGTTTCCAATTTCATATGTTGGTGCGTGACTTGTAAGCCTGTATAAAACTTCTCGTTCTCACAGCTTCCATTCAGAATTGAAAAAGACTTCTGGACAGAAGTCGAAACGTTTTCTGCAACAAATAAAGTCCAGTTGATCCAGTATTGAACGCCTTTTTTGATCTCCTCCTACACAGATGCCCACTGTGACTCCCTCTCTCTCCCTTCCTCCTCCTCTCTCCTCCTCCTCGACATCAGTGACAACCAACGGCTCTGCTCCTGCAGCCTCCTCTGCCTCCATCCCTCCTGCTCCTCCTCCTCCAACCCATCGGACCCCCTCCCTTTTGGATGGTCCCAGCGCAGGTCTCAGTAGCACGTGGTCCAGTTCGCCTCCCAGAGCCTGCAGCAGCAGCGGGCCAGCCGGATGCTCCTGACCTCGGTGTCCCGGTCTCTGGAGACCCTGGCCCAGTCCGTCCAGCTGCTGGTGGAGAGCCAGCAGGAGTTTGTCCAGGAGTCTCTGCTGCTGCAGAGGGAGACCGTGGACGTCCTGAGGGACTTCTCCAACACTACGCTCAGCATGCTGAGGGACAAAACCATCAGTGGACAGCTGCAGACACGTCTTCCTCCTCCTCCACCTCCTCTTCATCATCTTCATCCCATGGCCCGGTTCTGAAACTGACCAGGAGCAGGACTGAGAGACAAACAGACACGTCCCTGTTTTCAGCCTTTTGTTAAATAAAACATCACAGAGGTCACTGAGATGACCTGAAACTGACAAAAAGAAGTAAAATGTTAAATGTTCTGATCCAGATGTTCTGATCCAGATGTTCTGATCCAGATGTTCTGGAACAACGTTCTGGTCCAGATGTTCTGTAACAACGTTCTGATCCAGATGTTCTGTAACAACGTTCTGATCCAGATGTTCTGTAACAACGTTCTGGTCCAGATGTTCTAGAACAACGTTCTGGTCCAGATGTTCTGGAACAACGTTCTGGTCCAGATGTTCTGGAACAACGTTCTGATCCAGATGTTCTGGAACAACGTTCTGGTCCAGATGTTCTGGAACAACGTTCTGGTCCAGATGTTCTGGAACAACGTTCTGGTCCAGATGTTCTGGAACAACGTTCTGATCCAGATGTTCTAGAACAACGTTCTGGTCCAGATGTTCTGGAACAACGTTCTGATCCAGATGTTCTGGAACAACGTTCTGGTCCAGATGTTCTGGAACAACGTTCTGGTCCAGATGTTCTGGAACAACGTTCTGGTCCAGATGTTCTGGAACAACGTTCTGATCCAGATGTTCTGGAACAACGTTCTGGTCCAGATGTTCTGGAACAACGTTCTGGTCCAGATGTTCTGGAACAACGTTCTGGTCCAGATGTTCTGGAACAACGTTCTGGTCCAGATGTTCTGGAACAACGTTCTGGTCCAGATGTTCTAGAACAACGTTCTGGTCCAGATGTTCTGGAACAACGTTCTGGTCCAGATGTTCTGGAACAACGTTCTGGTCCAGATGTTCTAGAACAACGTTCTGGTCCAGATGTTCTGGAACAACGTTCTGGTCCAGATGTTCTGGAACAACGTTCTGATCCAGATGTTCTGGAACAACGTTCTGGTCCAGATGTTCTGGAACAACGTTCTGGTCCAGATGTTCTGGAACAACGTTCTGGTCCAGATGTTCTGGAACAACGTTCTGATCCAGATGTTCTAGAACAACGTTCTGGTCCAGATGTTCTGGAACAACGTTCTGGTCCAGATGTTCTGGAACAACGTTCTGGTCCAGATGTTCTGGAACAACGTTCTGGTCCAGATGTTCTGGAACAACGTTCTGATCCAGATGTTCTAGAACAACGTTCTGGTCCAGATGTTCTAGAACAACGTTCTGGTCCAGATGTTCTGGAACAACGTTCTGGTCCAGATGTTCTGGAACAACGTTCTGGTCCAGATGTTCTGGAACAACGTTCTGGTCCAGATGTTCTGGAACAACGTTCTGATCCAGATGTTCTGGAACAACGTTCTGGTCCAGATGTTCTGGAACAACGTTCTGGTCCAGATGTTCTGGAACAACGTTCTGATCCAGATGTTCTGGAACAACGTTCTGGTCCAGATGTTCTGGAACAACGTTCTGGTCCAGATGTTCTGGAACAACGTTCTGGTCCAGATGTTCTGGAACAACGTTCTGGTCCAGATGTTCTGGAACAACGTTCTGGTCCAGATGTTCTGGAACAACGTTCTGGTCCAGATGTTCTGGAACAACGTTCTGATCCAGATGTTCTGGAACAACGTTCTGGTCCAGATGTTCTGGAACAACGTTCTGATCCAGATGTTCTAGAACAACGTTCTGGTCCAGATGTTCTAGAACAACGTTCTGGTCCAGATGTTCTGGAACAACGTTCTGATCCAGATGTTCTGGAACAACGTTCTGGTCCAGATGTTCTGGAACAACGTTCTGATCCAGATGTTCTGGAACAACGTTCTGGTCCAGATGTTCTGGAACAACGTTCTGATCCAGATGTTCTAGAACAACGTTCTGGTCCAGATGTTCTGGAACAACGTTCTGGTCCAGATGTTCTGGAACAACGTTCTGGTCCAGATGTTCTGGAACAACGTTCTGGTCCAGATGTTCTGGAACAACGTTCTGGTCCAGATGTTCTGGAACAACGTTCTGATCCAGATGTTCTAGAACAACGTTCTGGTCCAGATGTTCTGGAACAACGTTCTGATCCAGATGTTCTGGAACAACGTTCTGGTCCAGATGTTCTAGAACAACGTTCTGGTCCAGATGTTCTGGAACAACGTTCTGGTCCAGATGTTCTGGAACAACGTTCTGATCCAGATGTTCTAGAACAACGTTCTGGTCCAGATGTTCTGGAACAACGTTCTGGTCCAGATGTTCTGGAACAACGTTCTGGTCCAGATGTTCTGGAACAACGTTCTGGTCCAGATGTTCTGGAACAACGTTCTGGTCCAGATGTTCTGGAACAACGTTCTGGTCCAGATGTTCTGGAACAACGTTCTGGTCCAGATGTTCTGGAACAACGTTCTGATCCAGATGTTCTGGAACAACGTTCTGGTCCAGATGTTCTGGAACAACGTTCTGATCCAGATGTTCTGGAACAACGTTCTGGTCCAGATGTTCTGGAACAACGTTCTGATCCAGATGTTCTAGAACAACGTTCTGGTCCAGATGTTCTAGAACAACGTTCTGGTCCAGATGTTCTGGAACAACGTTCTGGTCCAGATGTTCTGGAACAACGTTCTGATCCAGATGTTCTGGAACAACGTTCTGGTCCAGATGTTCTGGAACAACGTTCTGATCCAGATGTTCTGGAACAACGTTCTGGTCCAGATGTTCTGGAACAACGTTCTGATCCAGATGTTCTGGAACAACGTTCTGGTCCAGATGTTCTGGAACAACGTTCTGATCCAGATGTTCTAGAACAACGTTCTGGTCCAGATGTTCTGGAACAACGTTCTGGTCCAGATGTTCTGGAACAACGTTCTGGTCCAGATGTTCTGGAACAACGTTCTGGTCCAGATGTTCTGGAACAACGTTCTGATCCAGATGTTCTAGAACAACGTTCTGGTCCAGATGTTCTAGAACAACGTTCTGGTCCAGATGTTCTGGAACAACGTTCTGATCCAGATGTTCTGGAACAACGTTCTGGTCCAGATGTTCTGGAACAACGTTCTGATCCAGATGTTCTGGAACAACGTTCTGGTCCAGATGTTCTGGAACAACGTTCTGATCCAGATGTTCTAGAACAACGTTCTGGTCCAGATGTTCTGGAACAACGTTCTGGTCCAGATGTTCTGGAACAACGTTCTGGTCCAGATGTTCTGGAACAACGTTCTGGTCCAGATGTTCTGGAACAACGTTCTGGTCCAGATGTTCTGGAACAACGTTCTGATCCAGATGTTCTAGAACAACGTTCTGGTCCAGATGTTCTGGAACAACGTTCTGGTCCAGATGTTCTGGAACAACGTTCTGGTCCAGATGTTCTGGAACAACGTTCTGGTCCAGATGTTCTGGAACAACGTTCTGGTCCAGATGTTCTAGAACAACGTTCTGGTCCAGATGTTCTGGAACAACGTTCTGGTCCAGATGTTCTGGAACAACGTTCTGATCCAGATGTTCTGGAACAACGTTCTGGTCCAGATGTTCTAGAACAACGTTCTGGTCCAGATGTTCTGGAACAACGTTCTGGTCCAGATGTTCTGGAACAACGTTCTGGTCCAGATGTTCTGGAACAACGTTCTGGTCCAGATGTTCTGGAACAACGTTCTGGTCCAGATGTTCTGGAACAACGTTCTGGTCCAGATGTTCTGGAACAACGTTCTGGTCCAGATGTTCTGGAACAACGTTCTGGTCCAGATGTTCTGGAACAACGTTCTGGTCCAGATGTTCTGGAACAACGTTCTGATCCAGATGTTCTGGAACAACGTTCTGGTCCAGATGTTCTGGAACAACGTTCTGATCCAGATGTTCTAGAACAACGTTCTGGTCCAGATGTTCTGGAACAACGTTCTGGTCCAGATGTTCTGGAACAACGTTCTGGTCCAGATGTTCTGGAACAACGTTCTGGTCCAGATGTTCTGGAACAACGTTCTGGTCCAGATGTTCTGGAACAACGTTCTGGTCCAGATGTTCTAGAACAACGTTCTGGTCCAGATGTTCTGGAACAACGTTCTGGATCCAGATGTTCTAGAACAACGTTCTGGTCCAGATGTTCTGGAACAACGTTCTGGTCCAGATGTTCTAGAACAACGTTCTGGTCCAGATGTTCTAGAACAACGTTCTGGTCCAGATGTTCTGGAACAACGTTCTGGTCCAGATGTTCTGGAACAACGTTCTGATCCAGATGTTCTGGAACAACGTTCTGGTCCAGATGTTCTGGAACAACGTTCTGATCCAGATGTTCTAGAACAACGTTCTGGTCCAGATGTTCTGGAACAACGTTCTGGTCCAGATGTTCTGGAACAACGTTCTGATCCAGATGTTCTAGAACAACGTTCTGGTCCAGATGTTCTGTAACAACGTTCTGATCCAGATGTTCTGGAACAACGTTCTGGTCCAGATGTTCTGGAACAACGTTCTGATCCAGATGTTCTAGAACAACGTTCTGGTCCAGATGTTCTGGAACAACGTTCTGGTCCAGATGTTCTGGAACAACGTTCTGATCCAGATGTTCTGGAACAACGTTCTGGTCCAGATGTTCTGGAACAACGTTCTGGTCCAGATGTTCTGGAACAACGTTCTGATCCAGATGTTCTAGAACAACGTTCTGGTCCAGATGTTCTGGAACAACGTTCTGATCCAGATGTTCTGGAACAACGTTCTGGTCCAGATGTTCTGGAACAACGTTCTGGTCCAGATGTTCTGGAACAACGTTCTGATCCAGATGTTCTAGAACAACGTTCTGGTCCAGATGTTCTGGAACAACGTTCTGATCCAGATGTTCTAGAACAACGTTCTGGTCCAGATGTTCTGGAACAACGTTCTGGTCCAGATGTTCTGGAACAACGTTCTGGTCCAGATGTTCTGGAACAACGTTCTGATCCAGATGTTCTAGAACAACGTTCTGGTCCAGATGTTCTGGAACAACGTTCTGGTCCAGATGTTCTGGAACAACGTTCTGGTCCAGATGTTCTGGAACAACGTTCTGGTCCAGATGTTCTGGAACAACGTTCTGATCCAGATGTTCTGGAACAACGTTCTGGTCCAGATGTTCTGGAACAACGTTCTGATCCAGATGTTCTAGAACAACGTTCTGGTCCAGATGTTCTAGAACAACGTTCTGGTCCAGATGTTCTGGAACAACGTTCTGGTCCAGATGTTCTGGAACAACGTTCTGGTCCAGATGTTCTGGAACAACGTTCTGGTCCAGATGTTCTGGAACAACGTTCTGATCCAGATGTTCTAGAACAACGTTCTGGTCCAGATGTTCTGGAACAACGTTCTGATCCAGATGTTCTGGAACAACGTTCTGGTCCAGATGTTCTGGAACAACGTTCTGATCCAGATGTTCTAGAACAACGTTCTGGTCCAGATGTTCTGGAACAACGTTCTGGTCCAGATGTTCTGGAACAACGTTCTGGTCCAGATGTTCTGGAACAACGTTCTGGTCCAGATGTTCTGGAACAACGTTCTGATCCAGATGTTCTAGAACAACGTTCTGGTCCAGATGTTCTAGAACAACGTTCTGGTCCAGATGTTCTGGAACAACGTTCTGGTCCAGATGTTCTGGAACAACGTTCTGGTCCAGATGTTCTGGAACAACGTTCTGATCCAGATGTTCTGGAACAACGTTCTGGTCCAGATGTTCTGGAACAACGTTCTGATCCAGATGTTCTAGAACAACGTTCTGGTCCAGATGTTCTGGAACAACGTTCTGGTCCAGATGTTCTGGAACAACGTTCTGGTCCAGATGTTCTGGAACAACGTTCTGATCCAGATGTTCTAGAACAACGTTCTGGTCCAGATGTTCTGGAACAACGTTCTGATCCAGATGTTCTGGAACAACGTTCTGGTCCAGATGTTCTAGAACAACGTTCTGGTCCAGATGTTCTGGAACAACGTTCTGGTCCAGATGTTCTGGAACAACGTTCTGGTCCAGATGTTCTGGAACAACGTTCTGATCCAGATGTTCTAGAACAACGTTCTGGTCCAGATGTTCTGGAACAACGTTCTGATCCAGATGTTCTGGAACAACGTTCTGGTCCAGATGTTCTGGAACAACGTTCTGATCCAGATGTTCTAGAACAACGTTCTGGTCCAGATGTTCTGGAACAACGTTCTGGTCCAGATGTTCTGGAACAACGTTCTGGTCCAGATGTTCTGGAACAACGTTCTGATCCAGATGTTCTGGAACAACGTTCTGGTCCAGATGTTCTGGAACAACGTTCTGATCCAGATGTTCTGGAACAACGTTCTGGTCCAGATGTTCTAGAACAACGTTCTGGTCCAGATGTTCTGGAACAACGTTCTGGTCCAGATGTTCTGGAACAACGTTCTGATCCAGATGTTCTAGAACAACGTTCTGGTCCAGATGTTCTAGAACAACGTTCTGGTCCAGATGTTCTGGAACAACGTTCTGGTCCAGATGTTCTGGAACAACGTTCTGATCCAGATGTTCTGGAACAACGTTCTGGTCCAGATGTTCTGGAACAACGTTCTGGTCCAGATGTTCTGGAACAACGTTCTGGTCCAGATGTTCTGGAACAACGTTCTGATCCAGATGTTCTAGAACAACGTTCTGGTCCAGATGTTCTAGAACAACGTTCTGGTCCAGATGTTCTGGAACAACGTTCTGGTCCAGATGTTCTGGAACAACGTTCTGATCCAGATGTTCTAGAACAACGTTCTGGTCCAGATGTTCTGGAACAACGTTCTGATCCAGATGTTCTGGAACAACGTTCTGGTCCAGATGTTCTAGAACAACGTTCTGGTCCAGATGTTCTGGAACAACGTTCTGGTCCAGATGTTCTGGAACAACGTTCTGGTCCAGATGTTCTGGAACAACGTTCTGATCCAGATGTTCTAGAACAACGTTCTGGTCCAGATGTTCTGGAACAACGTTCTGGTCCAGATGTTCTGGAACAACGTTCTGATCCAGATGTTCTGGAACAACGTTCTGGTCCAGATGTTCTGGAACAACGTTCTGATCCAGATGTTCTAGAACAACGTTCTGGTCCAGATGTTCTGGAACAACGTTCTGGTCCAGATGTTCTGGAACAACGTTCTGGTCCAGATGTTCTGGAACAACGTTCTGATCCAGATGTTCTAGAACAACGTTCTGGTCCAGATGTTCTGGAACAACGTTCTGATCCAGATGTTCTAGAACAACGTTCTGATCCAGATGTTCTGATCCAGATGTTCTGATCCAGACCCTCAAAGATCTTCACAACAACCTGCACCTCATGCACCCCTTCACACATCTCTCTACTAGATCAGAAAAATCAGAGCTTCATCACATTCAGACACTGATGAGCGTTCAGCGTCTTGCCCAGGGACACTTCAGCATGTGACTGCTGGGGGAATCGAACCCTCAACTCTCCCACTGGAGGACCACTGCTCCAACCACTCAGCCACAGCCGCCCCCCAAAAAATCAACCCATAAGAATCAGAATAAGTTTTATTATCATGGTACAGAAATACAGTGAGATTATGTTGGTGCTGTCTTAAATATGGGCGGCGTGCACGTAGCTGCTGCTCCTGAGAGTGCGGCCCCGTGTCCTTTTCCACAGGTGTCCAGCAGGATTTAGATGTGGGCTCAGAGCAGCACTTCAGAACAAGGCCAGTTGATTAAACATCTGTCCACATCTGTAAACGACAACGTGCTCGTCTTCACCAGCCTCCGGTGCTTCTTCTGAAAACTGTGGAGACGTGAGCGCAGGATCCAGACCCTCGTCTCTCTCGTAGCCTTCGGCTGCAGAGCTCGATGGGACCAGGCGTCAGGAGTCTCAGGAGTCGGCTGATGTCTGGAGACGCGACAGGAAGCGAGGAGCGTCTGCGTTCTCACAACTGATCCTCAAAGACGAGCCGAGCGCCAGGAAGGCAGCAGAGCAGCAGACCTCCATCCTCACACGGACGCTGCAGAAGAAGAAACTCTAAAACAGGTTTGATTCAGATCAATGAAGAACACGTTGCTGTAATCTGAATCAGTTTTATGACCAGGACAAACAGATGATCGTTAATCTGATTCTGCTGCCCGACTTGTTCAGAACGTTTCAGAGTTCATCTTTAATTCTTCGTCTGACGTCACCGATTCAACCAGAAGTGATTGTTTTATGGTTTTAATTCACTCGTGGTTAAAGTGTGACATGATTTTTGAACTTTGCATAAATTGGCACAACATACTGTATATATTTTTTATCATTCAACTATGTTCGTTGTCGCAAACAAAATGATAATTTAATGAAAATTCGTTTCAAAGTGAGTTTAAATTTGCGCTGTGTTTCTTCACGGGACATCTGGGTACTTCTGCTTGCTATGCGTTATCCTAGCAGACGCAGACTGACAGTCCTATGCCGCCTACGTCACAGACATTGCATGCGGAAGTACCCGGATGTCCCGTGAAGAAACACGGCACCAATTTTAAACACACTTTGAAACAAATTTTCATTAATTCATCATTTTGTTTGCAACAACGAACATAGTTGGATGATACAAGATATATATTTTGTGCCATTTTATGCAAAGTTCAAAAATCATGTCACACACACTTTAACGTTTCTTTTTGTTTCCTGCGGCCAAAATTCACTGTTGGTTGTTAAACGGAAGCAGAGCTGAGAGT
>JBBPBX010002531.1:59989-82725 GCA_038048925.1 Garcialebias charrua
TGGAGTTGTGGGAGAACGTTATCAGTTATTATGGCTTTCCCTGCAGACTGATCAGGGAGCCTGTTTGAGTCAGAAGTTGTGGCAGAACTCTGTAAACATGCTGGAATTTCCAAGTCTCAAACCACACCCCATCACCCTACACAGTAAAAATGCTAGTGTTGAATTAACACCCTCAGTGTTAATTTTAACACCGGAAAAGTGTCTATATGTGTCCAAGTCAGCTGGTGTTAAAGTAACACTTTCGAAAGTGTTAAAAGTTTAACACCCATTTTTTGTTAAATTAACACCAGACATTGTTAATATTCAACAATAGCTAGTGTCACATTAACATTGCAACAGTGTTAGTGTTAAAATATAATGTTAAAAGTAACACTGTTCAGTGTTAATCATAAACATAATGCGGTGTTGAAAAAGTAAACGACTGACACCACAAGGTGTCAATAATTTACCTTTTCAACACCGCATTATGTTTATGATTAACACTGAACAGTGTTAATCATAAACATAATGCGGTGTTGAAAAGGTAAATGATTGACACCACAAGGTGTCAACATCAACCAAATCCAATGGGAAAAAAATTTCTAAAAAAAAATACTCAGAAATGGAAAGTTCAACTTTTATTAAACCCATTTCAGTATTACAGACCTTCGATGCTCAGCTCATATAAAACAGTAGCGGGGCACAATATGTTTCTTTCATCATTATCAGCCGAAAATTGCCTGTCATAAGGCTGATAATACAGTATATCAGATTAGCGACACAAATAATAGCAAACACATCATCCACCATCTCTATTCTGAAAGCATTCAGATGATCATCTAAACACTCTGTAATGACTTTAGCAGTCACAAATAAAATAAATACAGCCAAGTTTATGTGAACCCCTTTTGGGTCCCAGTGGATTTGCCATTTCAAAATCATCGTAATACAACTGTACAGTATTTGGAGATCATGTTCTTGCTATGAAAATAATAGGAACCATCACTGATGTCTCTATAGATCCCATCTTTATGGCTCTTTACTTGTTGAAAGCAAGTACTAGTTCTTCGTTAGTAAACAATGACTCAACAGTTCCTAAAATAGGTACATACTGTACATAAATTTGTCATTAACAGGAATTTGACTGTAAACACCTGTTGTTTTATGCAAATGTGTATCATAACACACTCCAAGAACATGCTCTATTGGTTCAACAATTTTCCATAAAAAAAATATATATATATACCTTTGCCTCTTTGTTTCAGTGTTAAGGTGTGTGAATAGATTTTTCATGTTCTCAACACATTATTTGACTTTGTTTAAGGTTTGCTCATTCACTTCAGATGAAAAACATGCAAGAACAGCATCCTGTGCTTGAATATGAACATAATTAACAACCTCTTCCATTGAACAAGTTAAAGACTGCACAATATTTTCAGAAACTCCAGCTGCTTGAACTTGGGCAACAGAGCTACACATGTCCATTAACTGCCACTTTTTAGGAAGACTTTCTTGACGAACAGAAGTAGTACTCAACGGGTCATCGGCACAAACATCATGGGTCTCAACACCATCTGTTCCAACATTGTCCACATGAACAGAGTCTATGGCAATAGTGTCTCCATGTGCTTTCACCAAGTGCTTCTTGAACCCAGAATACGTGTAAAAAACTGATGAACAGCTATGTTCCTCACATTTCAAACGCAATTTGTGGCCTGGATACAAAGCATGACTAAATTTCAAATGCTGAAAAAGAGTTGAAGAATGTCTGTGCTGAACCTTACAAATGAAACATGTTGGCATATTTAAATGTTGTTAATGCTCACTCTGATTTCCTTGACTCTGGGGCTCTCCTTTGTTGCTGCCGCATCAATCCCATAAACTGTTGTTTGGATGAAAGTGTAGAAGTTGAGGAGGGTTGCATCGTAGGACACAGCAAACACAAAATGCGCCTTAAAAAGTTCATCGAAGGCAGCCACTGCAGTCTGTACCACACAAGGAATGGGCTTCTGATCCAGGATGATGTAGAACTTTTGAATACTGCTCTTCTTTTCTCCAACGCAGAGGAGGAAGGGCTGTGCAGATCCAACTTTGCCAAGGAATGTCGCCATGCTTGTCCCCACCTAAGATTGAGAGACAGCACATTAGAAATAATGGTTTTAGACCCTCACAAGCAACAAATTAAGAACACTTTCCACCTTCCTTTAGCTGTGACCATGCCACAAAAGTGGATGTGACTTGCAAGGAAACTCCTGTGAGCTTCAGTGAAAAGATCAGTTCTAATAGGCTCATACAATTCTTTGTGACATTATGTTCCCATAACCAATTTTTTTCCCATTTCGTCATAAAATTCACCTTGATCCCTCCCATCCCCTCCAAAATTAACTATAAATTTATAATACAAATAAAAACAAATAATGACTTTACATTATACAGTCTTGTAAAACTGAGATCAATTTACTGTAAGTGAAGCGCAATAATGCATGTGAAAAACATACCTTCATGAACTTCACAACACGATGAGCTGCCTCAGTTGCACTAATTTTTACACGTTTCTTCCCTTTGGGGGTTGGAGGCAATAGATGAACCAGCAGGAGAATGGCTGCCAAGTCGCTATCCCATTCTGATAAAATCATAACACAAGCAATCATTAGAATTACGACATGAAAATGCATACATAGAAAAGACTGTTGAACATATTTATCTATCAGTACATACCATAATCACGTGATTCCTCCTGAGCAGACAGAAGGTCATCCAGTGGAACGCTCTGTCTAAGGCTTTTGCTGACAGTGATGACCTTTGGTTTGTAGAACGTTGGCCATCTTGCAATGAACTTCCCCAAGATGTCTTCTCCAAAGAGCATGATGAAGTCCTGCTCAATCTAAAAAAAAGAAAAAATACCATTAAAAAACCCAATTCAAAAGTTCGGTTAATCAAATCTCAGAGTTTCTCACCAAGCCTGGTGTATCCAAGAATCTAGGGAAGTGATCCAAGATGAGTGATGACTGGTCCAGATCATATAGCATATTCTGTCTATGCTTAAATGTTGCCTTCATTCAAACACTTCTATGGCCAAAGCTCCATCTGAGATGAACTCCAAAAACTCATCTGTCACATGCACAACAAAGTCCTGGAGAAAACAAGAAGGGTCAGGGTAAAGATGATTTGAAAATAAAACTGACAAGAATCGAGGCATCAGAGACTCTTCCTGTACCTTGCAGTGATCAAACTGGACAGTGAAGTGAGCGTCAGAGCTTCGAGAAGGTCTGTCAGGGCTGACCATGGGAGGAACCACGGTGGGCTCGCTGTGCTCCCAGAATGTGTACTGACAGAAGACAAAGTTGGACAGGTTGAGCGGCAGCCCCGTGGTCTCTTTGATCCTCACCTGGACGAGACAAACAACGATTCTCTCAGAAGGAAAGACTTTTAAAGTCTTTGTTGTAACCTGCCAAGAGGTGTGGGCTTTCTTACCCTGCAGCTGAGCCTTTTGGACATGTGGACGATCTCTCCGTTGGTGTCCATGACCTCGTAGCAGCTACATTCACTGGAATTCTCTGATGACTCGTCCGCCCAGGAAAGACTCACAGGAACAGCTCCACTGACTCGCTGCAGCTCAACATGCAACCTGCCAGCCACCTGTACACACGAGCAGAATGTCACTGCAAGATCCAGAAAATTCTGACTGGCTGGTATCCTGTTTTTTATTTTTAAGTATTTTTTTTTTGCAACCAAACTACTTCTGCATACTTTATGCTATTTAGCTGTCCATATTTTATTTTATACTTTTAGCTCTGTGATGGATGTCCTCCACCTCTCGTACAGTGAGTGCTGGAGATAGGCACCAGTTGCCCCTGACCTGGAAAGGGACAACAGGATAAGTAGATGGATGGATGGAAGCGTGGATGTATGTATGGATGGATGAGTAGATGGATGGATGTGTGGATGGATGAATGGGTGGAAGGATGGATAGATGGAAGGGTGGACGGATGGATGAGTGGGTGGATGGATTGATGGGTGGATAGATGGAAGTGTGGATGGATGTATCGATGGACAGATGGATGTGTGGGTATGGATGATGGGTGTGTAGGTGGATGGATGGATGGATGGGTGGGTGGATGGACTGATGCTACTTTTAGCTTGCCTTTAAATGAATGAATTTTAAAATGGATCATTCTATTTTCCACCTTGACACAACTCACATGTTTTGCCATCAGGTGGTCCTTCAACCAGTCGTCTTCTCTGTGATCACTGTAGATGAGCTTGCTGAGCTTGAAGATTCAAGTGACGAGGCTGACTCAGAACTGAAGGAAGCGTCTGTTACCTCACTCTCGTCAACGACGCCCACTGTATAAAGTTTAGAAGACATTACAACTTGAACTTAACTTTTGATTTATATATTTTTAAAATGCATTAGAAGGAACACTTGTTTTAATGCTTTTAAATCTTACCAAAGTGCTTAGTGACTACTTTTGAAAGATACTGTTGCAGACCTCAGGAGTTCATCAAAAATGTCAGAATCCACATCAACTCCAGAAGAGTCTTTCAGGTCTACACATATTTCACTTGACAAATTAAATTTAGCATAAACTGGAAGGAAAAAAAATACACACCTTAACTAATTTCATTTCATTTATTTATTTATTTAAGTTAGGACAATGCATATTAATCAACATAACAGCAGTTAGCATCAATGTAAATATGCCGGAGTTAGCACAATAGCTAATTTTCATCTGTTGTCCTAATTTATAGCATACGGTTAGAACTTGTAAGAGCCAATTAAATTTATAATTAGAAAATAGTTTGAATAACATTTTCAGACAATGAACTGGTGGTTGAAATGGTACATTTTGTCTTTAAAGTTACCCATATTGTTTGACATCACCATTTTTATGAAAAATAATGACTTAATTATTACTTGAACAAAGACAGGGGTTGATTAATAAGCATTCTGGGCATAATTTGAGATAAACTACGTTAAGCTTACTTCATTTAATGGCAGCTGCTACAACATCATAATTAGTACTCAACTTACCCTCGTGCATGAATTTCAAGTAATCATAGCAGTCATCTGTTACTGGAACACAAACCCATTTCTGGACTGTCTGATGCCACTTGAACACAGCATTTCTGCAGAGCACAAAAGGGACAAGATCCAAGCTTTAACAACACCTTACAGATGTTAAAAACCAGCTATTTATCCCTTCCACTATCACTTTGAACACGTTAGCTCTTTCAGCTAAACTTTATCCAAGCTAGAGTGTTGAGCTAGCTAGCTAGTCGTCAGAATCCACTCCCTGCCGGCTAGCCGTACGACAACAAAAGCAATACGCAGCTAGTCGCCGCAGCATTACTGTATCTTGTAAACGTGCACAAATATGCTAGTGAGAGCTGGCGGAGCTGAGTGGAGGCACTTTATCGCAGTCCGTAACGTGACTTGCTTTGCTACTGGTACAGTACAGTACTGTACTATGAACGCTGTTTCTGTTTTACGTCGTAAACGGAGTACGGCGGATAGACAGAGGCGGACGTTGGTTTTACGTCGTAAACGCAATACGGAATACGGAGGATGGACGTAAGAATACGAGTCACCAGCATATATAGGCCATTAACTCTTTTTTTCACTTCATTATGGCTCAAAAACATACGTGTGTTTTTTTTATTATGTAGGGCACTGTGTTAGGATAGGCTAAGTGCTTGGTAATACAGAACTGTACATGTGGTGCAGAACGTATGTTTGGATTTACGTCAAAAATTGCTTTACGTCTAATCTACGGAGCTCTATGGTGGACTTTTTTCGCGCTCTTTTGCGTTCCGTCTCAAAAGTTTACCCAGCAACAGGACGAACCAGACAACAGCCACAATGAAACCATAAATTATGTAAAATAGTTGAAAACATTCGACATTTATGTTGGATTAAAACCTTTTTTTATTATTATTTTGAGTAACCTTACGGAAAATGAACTCCTCTGAAGCTAGCTGTTTGCAATGTTAGCTTTTTACATAACACATCGCCAATATTTCAAACTAAAAAGCACATTCCCAACAAAACAATAGTCATGTACAGATATTTAGCTTACCTTTAGGAAAGAATTGTGTCTTTCGTGTGCGAACAGAAGCCATATCGACCAGTGACTGGTGGCAACACGACAGAAAGTAGAAGGCACCCTGCAGACGTTACGCGAAGGCGGGGCTTAAAGCAACACCACCCAATTAGCACTGGAATTTAACAATGCAAATATGACGAATATTACGCAGGCAGTGTTTTTTTAAAGCTGTGTGATGTTAAAACAACACTCACACTCTTTATTTAACACTACACCTGAGATTTTAACACTGGCATTTTTACTGTGTAGAGGCAATCTCATAGAAAGATTCAACAGAACTCTGGTCGATCTCTTAGGAACTGGAGAACAAAAGAAATGAGGAATGGAAAAAATATGTTAGGCCTCTGGTGCATGCCTTTAATTGTACCAGAAACTATATGACCGGGGAATCTCCGTATATTGTTTGGCAGATAATACGTCTCCTCATTGACCTTCGTTTTGGCATCAGCTCTCAAGGCCAAAACTCCAAAACGCATTCAAAATAGTGCATGTGCAAGACCTAAAGAAAAAACAAAAATGCAAACATGCATATGAGGGCATCCAGAAATGCTGAGAAAAGACAATTGTTGAACAAAAAGCACTGGGGTGCCAAAGTGACTGCCCTGCCTTTGGAAGTAGCGACAGAGTCCTTATAAAGAACCCCCATCTCAGAAATACAGACTTTATGGTGAGGGGGAATCCACTGTTCACATCATTGTCAAACAACCCAGTGAGAGTATCCCAGTCTGTCATCACACCAGATGATGGAGAGGGCAGAGTGCCCATCACTTCTGACAGGTTTTATGCCTGTTCTAAACCTTTAAAGAAATAAACACACGAGAGAACAATAATTAGTTTTCAGTAGCAACCTTTGCAAATGGGAAATTTAGCAACAAATGTGTATTTTAATATTAATTTTTGACTTTATTTTGGTATTTTTTGGGGTAATTTTCATTTTTTTGCTTCTTTCCAATAATTTAAAAGTTTATGCTGTTTTCGGTTTATTTCTGCTTCATTCGGCTTATGCTGCTCTTTTCAGCTTTTTGTACATTTTCTGCTTTTTCTGTTGCTTTCCACTTTTTTCTGCTTTCAGCAAATGTCAGTTGTTCAAGTTCATCAGGAAACCTGTTCATAATCTTTCAATTATTCAGTTATAAGCATTCACACTGCATTTTCGGAAATTACATTTTTCAAGTTATACATTAATTACATTCAGTGATTATATTTAAAATGTGCTAAAAAAATAAGATTTAAGTTGATTATTAAAAATGTAGAAATGTCCAGAAGTTTAGATCAGCTATATAAAACAGTTCCTGTCAGACTGGTAATGTTGCTCAACATGAATTCAGATAAAAATCTCTCAGCATCCTCATGCAACCACATGGAGGATCTGAAAATAGAGTTTAACTCTTTAATGTGAGTTTTCTGTGGATGTAGAATCATCTTTCTGTCCAGAGGACAACCTGAGCTTAAACAAAACAAAAACAAAAAAATGTGTTTTATTTAAAGCTATAAGAAGTTTAACTTTAAAACCAGCACCTCAATAATTTACATCTGGTTAAAGAAACACGAGTCACATGATCAGAGCTGCAGAACGTTGATGCTTTGATTAAAAGATGGAAACTTTTTTATCTGATGAGAAGAGCAACGCTGAACTGTGAGCTCAGTTTTTATTTTGGACCGCAGTGATAGAGAATTAGTTTTACATTTTAGAAGATGTT
This sequence comes from Garcialebias charrua, assembly GCA_038048925.1. Classification (NCBI taxonomy): domain Eukaryota; kingdom Metazoa; phylum Chordata; class Actinopteri; order Cyprinodontiformes; family Rivulidae; genus Garcialebias; species Garcialebias charrua. The sequence goes on from JBBPBX010002531.1 coordinate 67,776, forward strand.
TGATAATGCAGAACTGAACTGATCTACTGTTTCCTACAAACGAACAAATCCTAAAATAAATATTTTTTTAAATAATAAAACATGATGAATCTGGTGTATCTGTACTAAACTATGAACAAAAAGAACACGTTTCCTTTCGGTCGGTACACTCGGTACAACACATAGGATTGGGGAACCCAGAGCACCGCTGTCCCTCCCCCTCTCCCAGTTCCTGGACTTGGAGAACATGGAGCCGGTGGGTCTGTCTCACCCCCCACCCCCGCCCCCATGGATGAAACGCTGGCAACGCACCTGGCGCCCAAAACTTCAGCCACCAAGCCCACGCTACCCAGTAAACAATGTCGTTTTTCAGCAGTGCAGCTGGAAAAGATCTACCGTGCACAGTGCCTTGCGGCCCGCGCGCTCAACCCGGCCTCGATGCTGCAGGCGTACCAGGCAGAATAGCTGCAGGAACTGCAGGAGGCCACCAACTCAAATAAAAAGACGGCGGAACCGTTGGAAGAGGCCCGCAGGACAGCAGACTTTATTCTCTGCCTGTCTGGCACAGTAGCAATCACTCTGGGTAAAAGCATGGCTGAAGCGGTTGTCGCACAGTGGCACCTGTAGCTCACCCTCACTGAACTGCCAGAGAGTCAGCGCTCCACCTTCCTCCAACAAGCAGTTGAACCCACGGGCCTGTTTGGAGGAGCTCTGGAGAAGCTCCAGAACCTAGGTGACCTGAGGAGAAAACAGGAGGAAGCCTTGCGTGAAGGAATGCCGAGACGGCATTACTATCAAGCCAGGGACTCCAGTAGTCACAAGAGCGCGCCTTCATGGCAACATTCACTCCCCCGATGCCCCGCACTCAAGAGACCCACACTTGAGGCTGAACAGCGGGCGACGTCCACAGCGGAGTAGCACGGACGCCTCCCCTCCTGGACAACAGGCATGGTTAAAACATTGCTTTGTTCCGAGGCAGGCCGTGCAGCCCAGAACCTCCTCAGCAGTGAGAGAGAGGAAACAGAAGTCAGCCTAACCCTGCAGCTGTTTCCAGAACATTCAGAGCTCTTCCATCCACTGGGCAAACAGAAAGCCTCAGTTTTTACCCACGTCGGAGTTCAAGAAACCCGGATTGAATGGACATAAATATTGGTTGACACACAAAACACACTCCCCTGTTTGTACAATGAAAATACATTGTTGTCCTCGAACAATAATAAAACCACACAATGTTCAAACTGCTCGGTGTCACGAGTCAGAATTAAAGGGAGAGTTCAAGCATTTTTTTCATGAAACAATGGTCAATAAAGAGGTCGGAGCACCGTCCTACACAGGTAGGCCCTCCGCCTCTATTAAAACTTTGTCCACAAGAGGGCCCAATGAGCCCTCATATGAAATCGGAGAGCCATCTCACGTAGACTGGCCCTCCACCTCCATTAAAATTCTGTCCACAAGAGGGCCCAATGAGCCCACAAATGAAAATGCCTCTCAGGCTTGCTGCTCACATGAAAGCATGGTCAGCGTGTGCACCATCGCAATGGATCATACATATTCCAAAACTCACCAAACTTGACCCAAAATTGTCCCCCAACTAAAATTTTTGGATTCTGGTGGAATCGCAAGTGGGCGTGGCTAAACTGCTCTACAACGCCCCCTAACGTGAGTTGGGGGAAACCGTAGGTCGTACAGACCTGAAATTCGGTACATAGGTAGATCCCCCCGATTCAACAAAAAAAAGTATTTGGAGGTACCCTCTAAAATGCACAGGGAGGCGGCCATTTTGGGTCAAATGTCAAATTTTGGTCATTTTTCAGTTTTACTCATGTCGAACTTTGACAAACTCCTTCTCAAGCGTTCGACCTATCGGCTTCATTCTTGGTCAGAATGCAGTTAAGGCATGGGGCTTTAAAAGTTATCAATAAAATTGACTTTTCGTATATGTTCAGGGGGCGTGGCGGAGCGGTGAACTTGGCGTACTTGCCGAAACAAACGAAACACTATAACTTTCTCAATAAATGGTCCATTGGCACCAAACTTGGCATGAGGGATCCTGGTTGGATGCTTGACGATACTATGTTGTCATAGTCTAACCTCATCTAAGCCCCGCCCCTTCAGAACAGGAAGTTACTTTTTTTGCTTGGAAAGTTCCAACTCTGGCTCTCTTGATCTAATCAAGATGATCTTGTGTCAGTTTACTGATAACAAGTTGGTCTCACTTGTTTTAAAACTCCAACAGTTTACATCAGAGGGCGTGGCCGTGGCAGCGCGGCGAAGTCATAGGTCACGCCGCCGCCATACGTTTTGCTCTAGATTCCACATGTTTAAACCCAGCTGCACCAAACTCACTGACATTGATCCTTGTTCACCCCCCGGCAGGGATCCGGTGCAATACTTGGTGGGCGTGGCCTAATTACTCAACAGCGCCCTCTAGAATTTTTTTAAAAAACAGCCCCCAAGCCATGCTTTATCCCAGAATTATGAAACTTGGTACACCTGTGTATCTCGTCAGGACCTACAAAAAAGTCTCTTGGAACAATGGTCCAAAGCCAACAGGAAGTCAGCCATTTTAGGTCAAAGTCACAATTTTGTCAATTTAATTGACGTCATATCTGAGCGAACTCGTCCTAGAGCTTTCGATATCCAGGCGTAAAACTCGGTCAGCACAATCTTGAGGCATTGAAGGTCAAAAGTTGTTAAAATAATTTTTCTATGTCAAAACATGTGGGCGTGGCAAGCCTCAAATCTGGCCATTTTTCCATGAAACATTACGCAGGAATAACTTCCCAATATAAGCTCCCAGCTGCACCAAACTCACTAAGATCCATACTTGTCCATCCCTCGACAGGACTGCAGTCCAATATGTAATGGGCGTGGCCTGATTCTTCCACAGCGCCCCCTAGAATATGTTTTAAAAATCAGCCCCCAGCCATGCTTTATCCCAGAATTATGAAACGTGGTATACGTGTGTACATTATCAGGACCTAAAAAAAAAGTATCTTGGAGCCCTGGTCCAAAACCAACAGGAAGTCAGCCATTTTGGGTCAAAGGGTCATTTTGGCCACAAATTTCACACCTTTCTGGCGGTTTAAAGCCACTCCATCTCTCATGCCCTTGACCTAGTCAAGATAATCCTGTGCTAGAAGGCAGATAATACATTGATCTGATGTGTTTTAAAACACTAGGAGTTTTCGTTGGAGGATGTGGATGTGGCAGCGTGGCGAATACAAGACCAGCAGGCGATGCTGGAGCTCTGGAGTTTGCATGTGATTTTGAATATTTGGCAAATGTGCACCATGATAGCGACTGGGTGGACTAGCTAGAGTTCCCACGCTTGCCACAATAAGGCCGGAGCGGCGCTAAGCTGCGAGGGCCTCAACGCCGCTTGCAGCTTTAATTTTTCTCTGTACCTTTTAGCACATTCTGAGCAGAAACACTGTCACAGAAAGCGCAGCACAGACCTTGACAGACTGCATCAAAGGCACAGGTGTTGGTGACGCAGTACCGTTCCTTGCGGACTCTGATTGGTTGTTGATTATTAACATTTTTTAAAAGCCCCAGCTTAACTTTTTTCAGTTTTACAGCTGGATCAGAATGGAGCTATTCGGGACAAGGGGAGAGGTATGATGTCAACTTCCTCTTCTTTGGTGGGACTGAAAGGCCTCTCCAGTTTTCCAATGCTGCTGTTTCTTCTGTGTTCAGTTCCTGAGAGCAGTTTTCATCCATTTCTTGTTCCTCAGAACTTTCGATTGGATTCTGAAGCTTCACTGTTTCTTCTTTTCTGGCAGCCTCTGCTTCTTTTTTTATTTTTTTGGCAGAACAGATCCTCATGTTTCCCTGAATGAAACCAAGATGACGTGAAATGAATTTATCAACCCTAATAGGAAGATTTTCATGCTTGAACAAGCCATGTTTAATGTTCTTGAACTCAGCTTCAACATTAGCTGAAGTTGCAGTGAGCTTTTCGCTGTGAAACAGGTGAACCATTACTCCAGTCCAGAGTGGTAGGTATCCTCCCAATCTTATTAGATGTGGGACGAGCTCAGGTAGATAGTGCAAATTGTCTCGATCACCATTGACTTCAGCGTGGCACTTACTCTCCTCACAAATATCTGTCACCCACCTCCTAAACTCAGTATTTATTTGTGTACCTTGATCCAATCTAACCTCTTCTGCTTCCTCTTCACTGGAAATGGGCTTAGTGTCATCTGCGATTTTGCTTTTAAGGTTTGATTTGCACACTTCTGACATGATGGGATTACCATGGCTGTCATTACCTTCTGTCTCACAATGCCACAGTGGCAATGCTACGTATTATGACCTTTGCTTCCTCCAAAGATTGCGACTTGACCAGCTCTGCCATTGAACGCACATAGAAGTCTTTCACCCGAAGAGTAATGGTGAGCTTTGCTATTTCTGTAACCAGCATATTAACGTTTTTGTCCAATTGAATGCATACTTTATTTGAACATTTGTTCAACTCACGTTTATGTTTAACAATCTTTCATATAAAATAAATTAGCCACATGTTGCTCTGAACATAATACTAAGATGACAGTGAGTTATAATAGTTGATATGATAAAGGTCTTTCAACATGGATAACACCAAAAATAACAGTTATTGCACCAGAAGGGCAACTTTGAACGCTTGGTGACACGAAACATAAAGGTTGAATGTAGTGTTCTTTAAACAAATAATATTTTATTGTAGAATGTTGTTGAATATTCTGTGTGCTGAATTGTGTAAAGCCAGCTAATCAAGACAAATAAAGGTCATTTGTAAACAATTGTGATCATGAGTTGGTAATAATGGAATAAGTGAAGATTCTCTGCTTTAAGGTTTCAGTAATATGTTCAAAGCAAGGGTTAGGGCTAACCCAAATGAAAATTTTTGATCCACAAACCAACAAAAATGGAGCACAAACGTTTGACACTACTGTAATTGTGTTTGATTTTATAAAAGTGGGGGGTCTGGTTGACCTTTAAACTTTCATTAATATCTTCAAAGCCAAAGCAACACAAACCTGCACAAACAAAACACTAAAAAGGTAAACCACTTTGGTTTGATTTGGAGCAAGTTGTGGGAATGTGACATCTGGATGATATATAAATAATTTTTAATATCTCATAAACCAAAAATTTTGCTACACAAACCAACACAAACAGAGCACTACAAAAGTAGACACTTTGGTTTGATTTGGAGCAAGTTGTGGGAATGTGACCTCTGGATGACCTATAAATAATTTTTTTAGTATCTCACAAACCAAAGTAGCACAAACAAAAAAATTGTTGCACAAACCAGCACAAACGGAGCACTAAAAAAGTAGACCACTTTGGTTTGATTTGGAGCAAGTTGTAGGGATGTGACCTCTGGATGACCTATAAATAATTTTTAATATTTCATAAACCAAAGTAGCACAAACAAAAAATTTTGCTGCACAAACCAGCACAAACGGAGCACTAAAAAAGTAGACCACTTTGGTTTGATTTGGAGCAAGTTGTTTGGATGTGACCTCTGGATGACCTATAAATAATTTTTAATATCTCATAAACCAAAGCAGCACAAACGAAAAAATTTTGCTGCATAAACTTGCACAAACGGAGCACTAAAAAAGTAGACCACTTTGGTTTGATTTGGAACAAGTTGTAGGGATATGACCTCTGGATGACCTATAAATAATTTTTAATATCTCATAAACCAAAGCAGCACAAACGGAAATTTTTGCTGCACAAACCAGCACAAACGGAGCACTAAAAAAGTAGACCACTTTGGTTTGATTTGGAGCAAGTTGTAGAGATGTGACCTCTGGATGACCTATAAATAATTTTTAATATCTCATAAACCAAAGCAGCACAAATGAAAATTTTTGCTGCACAAACCTGCACAAACGTAGCCGAGTTGATTGACACCAATTTTGTTTGATTTGAAGAAGGTAGGGGGCTGGTTGACCTTTGATGACCTCTAGAAACATTTATTTATAACTTTAAAATGATAGCGGCACAAATGAAAATTTTTGCTGCACAAACCTGCATAAACATAGCTGAGTTGATTGACACCAATTTTGTATGATTTAGAGAATGTGGGGGGGTTGGTTGACCTTTTGACCTTTACACTTTCATTAATATCTTCAAAGCCAAAGCAGCACAAACAAAAAAAATTGCTGCACAAACCATCACAAACATAGCCGAGTTGATTGACACCAATTTTGTTTGATTTGAAGAAGGTGGGAGGGGCTGGTTGACCTTTGATGACCTCTAGAGACATTTCTTTATAACTTTAAAATGATAGCGGCACAAATGAAAAATTTTGCTGCACAAACCCGCACAAACATAGCACAAACGTTTGACACAATTTTTGTTTGATTTCGAGAAGGTGGGGTGAACAACTTCACTCAGGTGTCCTTTGAGACATACACTCCCAGGAACTTGGTGCTGTCTACTCTCTCCACTGCGGTACTGTTGATGGTCAAAGGGGCATGTTGGGCATCCCTCTTCCTGAAGTCCACAACAATCTCCTTTGTCTTCTCCACGTTGAGAGTGAGATTGTTGTGTCCGCACCACAAGGCCAGGCGGCTCACCTCGTTCCTGTAGTCCGTCTCATCGTTGTTGCTGATGAGACCTACCACTGTTGTGTCGTCCGCAAACTTGATGAAGTGGTTGGAGCTGTATGATGGTGTGCAGTCGTGTGTTAGCAGGGTGAATAGAAGGGGGCTCAGCACACATCCTTGTGGGGCCCCTGTGTTCAATGTGATGGTGCTAGATGTGTTACTCCCGACCCGTACTGTCTGTGGTCTCCCGGTCAGGAAGTCTAGCAGCCAGTTACACATTGAGGTGTTCAGCCCCAGACTGTCCAGTTTAAGGATGAGCTGTTGGGGGATGATGGTGTTGAATGCCGAGCTGAAGTCGATGAACAGCATTCTAACATAAGAGTCCTTCGTGTCCAGATGTGTGAGAGCTGTGTGGAGGGCAGAGGAGATGGCATCGTCGGTTGAGCGATTAGGTCGGTATGCAAATTGGAAGGGATCCAGGGAGGCAGGGAGGACAGATGTGATGCTTTTCATGACTAGCCGTTCAAAGCACTTCATCAGGATGGGGGTGAGTGCTACTGGGCGATAGTCATTGAGGCATGCGGGCGTTGCCTTCTTTGGGACAGGGATGATGGTGGTGGCTTTGAAACAGGTGGGGACGATGGCCTGGCTCAGTGAGATGTTAAAGATGTCCGTGAAGACCGCTGCGAGTTCCCCTGCACAGTCCTTCAGCACACGACCAGGTATGTTGTCAGGACCAGAGGCCTTCCGGGCGTTAATCTTGATGAATGATCGCCTTACGCTGTCTGAGGACAGTGCCAGCACCTGGCCACCAGGAGAGGGGGGGAGTTTATGTGCAGGTGTGCTGTTACTTGCCTCAAACCGAGCAAAGAACTCATTCAGTTCATTCAGCGTAGATGTTGAGCTGTCACAGGTCTGAGTGTATGGTTTGTAGTTTGTGATGGTCTGTATTCCCTGCCACAGACTGTGTGTATCCTTGCTGTCCTTGAAACGGTGAGCTATTTTCCTGGAATACTGCTTCTTGGCCTTTCTGATGCCCCGGGCCAGGTTCTTTCTGGCTGCCCTCAGGCCCACCTGATCTCCCGCTTTGAAGGCAGCATTCCTGGCTTTCAGGAGTCTGTAAACCTCAGCTGTCAGCCATGGCTTCTGATTAGCCCGAACAGTGATGGTCTTGAGGTTGGTTACATCATCAATNTACACACCAGCACCTTTAGCTGTCTGTACGTGGCGACGAGGAGCTTTCGGGCAGTCCTGCTTGTTGTCAGATGTGGCAGGCCTATTGGTTTCCAGGTCACCTGGATTCCAGGTGGACGGATTCTACAGATTTGCTGCAAGGGATCCTTCCTGCCCACAGCTATCAGCATCTATAACAACTCTTGAAAAAAGAAAAAAAAAGGCAGGATGATGAGCTATGACAACACTTGATTTCCCTTTGGGATTAATAAAGTATTTTTGAATTGAATTGAATTACTATCTCAGTTCTTAGTCTATCTCTAACGAAGAGTCCAGCTACCCTGCAGAGAAAACTCTTTTTTTTTTTACCACTTGTATTCGCAACTAGGGATGGGACCAATCCGATCCAGTATTGGTATCAGATACCAGCATAATTTAAGTATCAGATATCGGATCCAACCTGCCGATATTTCCGATCCAGCTTCAAAGAGCATTTTCGTTCCATCACATTCTGTGACTGCTGTCTTATTCTTAACATTGTGTGAGTTGAAGCCAATGAAGACACTGTTGAGCTTAACAAGAGGAAACTCACAAATTGTAACAGCACACAAAGAGGCAACTCTACCACACACATGTCCTTCTCACTCATGGTTCAGCTGGGAAAACTAAAAAACAGCTAAGCATGATGGGAAAGACAACACAGCCACTCCCCTTAACCACTAAGGAAGTGGATTTTGTTGTCTTTCCCATCATGCTTAGCAGTTTTTTAGTTTGCCAGCTTTAGGTGCATCTGGAAAACTAAAAAAACGCTAAGCATGATGGGAAAGACAACACAGCCACTCCCCTTAACCATATGTGTTACGACCGAAACAGTCAAAACATATTAATGGACACTGAACACAGAAGAAGTTTTAACAGAAATTTTATTAACTAAAACTAAGGGTGACCAAGCTGGTGAGGTCCCTTCTGGCTTCTCCCACCAAGCCTGGAGCGTCTTCTCCTGGAACAGCGCCTATAAAAAAACTAAAGAAAATTAAAGTACAAAGAAAAGATGGATAGGTGAGTCTGGCCAAACTTAGGAAAACGCCACCCAGGCAAACCCAACCCGGTAGGGCCGTAGTGTTCTCCCCCAGGCGACGATCTATCTATAATTTATAAGGCCCTCACTTAACCAAAAGGAAAAATACGAAATAAATACGAAAACTAGGCTACCAAACCTCACCCATCAAAAGTACAAAGGAATTGACAAAAAGAGAAAAAAAGCATTTAACAGTCCCTCACAGTGGACCACAGCAGTCCTCCTTCAGAACAGCTGAACAGACACTGGCCTCAGTGTCACTCAATTAAGCCTTTTAGGCTCAAACACAACCGCACTCCTCCTAAGTCCAAAACTAAATCACTATTAGCACTTAAGGTGCTTTAACCTACACCAAACTCTGCTTTAGGCAGCCAGAGTCACTTTTAGAGCTCAAAGCAGCTCAACTATACTCCCCCTGGAGCACACACACTAACTATCAGAGAGGGTGGAGATCTCCCTGTGTTAGTTTTATCACACAACTCAAAACTGTGTGTCAACACTCGGTTTAATTACCTTTAAAGTGTCTTCAACCAGGACTTGGTTCACAAGTCCAGCATCCACACTTGATCAGCAAGCCAGATCCTGCTCCATCAAGTCTCCACACTGCTCAAGGCACTGCCTGTGAAATATAAAGGCAGGAGCTGCAGGTGAACACCTGTGCTGCTCAATTAAGCTTAATTAGGAATTGGCTGAGTTAAAAAAAAAGGTGAGTTCTTCCTGAACCAGCAGGCTGCAACAAACTGCAGCAGGTTACAGAGGAAGAAAAAAAAAACATACCATACCATACCATTTTATTTATAAAGCACTTTAAACAGGAACAAGTCCACACCAAAGTGCTGGACAAACAAACACGCAACAGGCAACACAGACAATGAAGTACAACACGAAAAACATAAAAACATTGCAGATCATAAATCAAACGATCCAATACAAATCAGCTGGCATTGAAAGCGATGGAGTAGTAGTGAGTTTTTAACCGGGATTTGAAAACCGAGAGGGAGGGGGCCTGTTTGATGAGCAGCGGTAACTCGTTCCAGAGTCTTGGGCCTGCTACAGAGAACGCCCTGTCACCCCTGCGCTTAAGGCGAGTTTCTGGAACTATTAAGAGTACCTGATCCTCTGAACATACAGGAGGGTGCAGTCAACTTAGACTGTTGTTTAAAAACATTTTAAAACTCTGGGGTACATAACACCCCCATGGCCAGATTTTTGAATGGGGGAAATGTTCAAGTGTCGTGTAAGGACACAACATATCTCCCATACAAAAACACTGAGTCTAAAATGTAGCGGTCACATTCAAAATACTTGAAACTCAAAGAGGCTGTGCATAGCACGTTCAACCTCATAAGGCCATCGTCTAACTTCACCCACATCAATGTCCATATCAATGTTGTGTTGCATCACTTGTGTTTGAGAGGGTGTATCTGAAAATAAACAGTTATTCGAGACGATTAACTGTTTCAAGTCTTTTTTTTTATTATCATCAAGATGAGTAAATAACTCATCTAAGTTTGTTAAGTAGTGCGAGTTAGGGAGCTTTCCTTCCATCTTTTCATGAAGAAAACAGTCCTCATTTTCTACACTTTCAGTGCTTTCAGCGATGGATAGCTCCAGTTTGTTTTCAACAGTCTTAACAGCACATACCGAATCTATGTTGTTGTTATCAACTGATTCAATGTATGGTTTGATCATATTAACATGACACAGTCTCGAACCACGCTTTCTGTCAGGGGTAGTGATTATGTAATCACGATCAGATATTTTTGCTTTCACAACATATGGACCAGAATAACGAGCTTGCAAGCTCGAGCCTGGGACAGGAAGTAAGGTCAACACCTTGTCTCCAGGTTGAAATGTTCGTTCCACAGCTTTTTTGTCAAAAAGAGACTTCATCTTAGCTTGTGCGACTTGCATGTTTTTCTGGGCAATTTCACATGCTCGTTTCAGCTTAAAACGAAAATCACTGACATAATCCAACAGGTTTTTATCAGTGTTATCACACAACCATTTCTCTTTTAAAAGCTTTAAAGGACCACGAACGTTGTGAGCGAACACCAGCTCAGCAGGACTAAAACCTAGAGATTCTTGAAACAACTTCCCGAATGGCAAACATTTATAAATGTATGCCTTCATCCATCCATCCATCCATCCATCTTCTTCCGCTTATCCGGGGTCGGGTCGCGGGGGTAGCAGCCTAAGTAGGGAGGCCCAGACTTCCCTCTCCCCAGCCACTTGGAGCAGCTCCTCCGGGGGAATCCCAAGGCGTTCCCAGGCCAGCCGAGAAACATAGTCCCTCCAGCGCGTCCTGGGTCTTCCTCTGGGTCTCCTCCCGGTGGGACATGCCCGGAACACCTCACCAGGGAGGCGTCCAGGAGGCATCCTAACCAGATGCCCGAGCCACCTCAACTGGCTCCTCTCGATGTGGAGAAGCAGCGGCTCTACTCCGAGTCCCTCCCGGATGACTGAGCTTCTCACCCTATCTCTAAGGGAGAGTCCAGCCACCCTGCGGAGAAAACTCATTTCAGCCGCTTGTATCCGAGATCTTGTTCTTTCGGTCATAACCCAAAGCTCATGACCATAGATGAGGGTGGGAACGTAGATCGATCGGTAAATTGAGAGCTTTGCCTTTTGACTCAGCTCTCTCTTCACCACGACAGACCGGTACAGCGCCCGCTTCACTGCGGACGCTGCACCTATCCGCCTATCGATCTCACGCTCCAGTTTTCCCTCATTCGTGAACAAGATCCCGAGATACTTAAACTCCTCCACTTGACCTCCTCCCCTATTCAAAAAGGGGGACCGTAGGGTGTGTTCCAACTATAGGGGGATCACACTCTTAAGCCTCCCTGGTAAGGTCTATTCAGGGGTTCTGGAGAGGAGGGTCCGTCGGATAGTCGAACCTCGGATTCAGGAGGAGCAGTGTGGTTTTCGTGCTGGTCGTGGAACACTGGACCAGCTCTACACCCTCAACAGGGTCCTGGAGGGTGCGTGGGAGTTTGCCCAACCAGTTTACATGTGCTTTGTGGACTTGGAGAAGGCATTCGACCGCGTCCCTCGGGGGGTTCTGTGGGGGGTACTCCGGGAGTATGGGGTACCAGGCCCTTTGATAAGGGCTGTTAGGTCCCTGTACGACCGGTGTCAGAGCTTGGTCCGCATTGCCGGCAGTAAGTCAGGCTCGTTTCCGGTGAGAGTTGGACTCCGCCAAGGTTGCCCTTTGTCACCGATTCTGTTCATAACTTTTATGGACAGAATTTCTAGGCGCAGCCAAGGTGTTGAGAGGATCCGTTTTGGTGACCTTAGAATCGCTTCTCTGTTTTTTGCAGATGATGTGGTCCTACTGGCTTCATCAGTTCGTGATTTACAACTTTCACTGGAGCGGTTTGCAGCCGAGTGTGATGCGGCCGGGATGAGGATCAGTTCCTCCAAATCCGAGGCCATGGTCTTGAGCCGGAAAAGGGTAGCATGCCCTCTCCGGGTCGGGGAGGAGGTCCTGCCCCAAGTGGAGGAGTTTAAGTATCTAGGGATCTTGTTCACGGATCATCCCAATCTTTATCAAACTCCAAACAGTATGCACGTAGCATTGTTTTCAAGGTTTGGTGAAAACGTTCAAGAGCACCTTGGCTCTCAGGGTGATAGACCGTAGAACAGGTATGCTTAATGTTTAACTGTTCTAAAACTTGTGCAAATACTTTTGACATGAAGTTACTACCTCGATCTGTTTGCACTACACGAGGTAGTCCAAACAGAGAGAATAACTTAGTGAGCACCTTAACTACCACAGGAGTAGTTATTTTACGCACAGCAAAGACTTCAGGGAATCTAGTGGAAGTACACATTACTGTACAGTGACTAAAAACTTGTTCCCAGCTTTGGTTCTAGGTAATGGACCAACACAATCGACTATGACACGTTCGAAAGGTTCAGCTACAGCCGGTATCGGATGTAGAGGTGCAAGGGGTATTACTTGATTTGGTTTACCAGCTACTTGGCAAACATGACAACGATGACAATGCTGAACAACATCTTTCTTTAGGCCAGGCCAAAAGAAATTACACAATATGCGGTCATATGTTTTTCTGATTCCTAAATGACCAGCTAAAGGATTGTCATGAGCTAAACGTAATACCTCAGCTCGATAAGACGTGGGAAGTACAATTTGTATTACCTGATGCCATTCCTCATCAGGACAAACTGTTAAAAGGTATCCATTTTCGCATTAACACACCTTGTTTCAAAAAGTATCCCGTGGTTAATAAGGTAGGATCATCAGGCAAGTTATCAGAAAACAGACTCTTTAATGTTTCATCTTTCTTCTGCAACTCAATCAGCTGTTGTCTAGACAATGACAGTTTAGTTTCATCTAGCCCTTCTACAAAAGTTTCCGTTTTTACAGGAACTTGTTCTTCTTCAGAACTCATCATGAAACTATCGCTCAAGTCAATGCCATCATCAGCTTCTTCTTTTTGTTGACGTTTATGAGCTGCTCTGGTCATAGCACATGACGTAAAAACATCAGGGAACGTGCGTGACAATTCATCTGGTTGAGTTCTCAGCACTGGGACGGGTGTTACTTCAGGAGTAACAAGCACTCGTCCTCCAGCCAAATCATTTCCCATGATCATAGCGATTCCTGAGATGGGAAAACTTGGTCGTAGTCCTACCACGACTTCTCCAGAACATAACTCAGAGTGGACTACTACTCTGGTTAAAGGAACATTAAAATCCTGCATACTAAAACCGCGTATAGGTAGCTGTGTTTTAATAATCTCAAGTTCATCAGAGGGTAGAACACCTTCTAGAATGAAAGATTGAGAAGCAGCGGTATCTCGCAGTATTTTAATCAGTACCTTTTTACCAGTCTTAGAAGTAGAGATGAATCCGTCCATAATAAACGGCCGAAATCCATCATGTTCCGGAAAATCTGCAGTAGGAGACAACTGATTATTCAGGGTTTCAATCAGAGCAACTGGTTTAGGATCTTGTTTTAGCTTAGGACAATGAGTGCTAATGTGACCCTCTTGTCTACAATAAAAACACACCACATTATCCTTTGTAGTCGATCCACGTCCAAACGATGCTCTACTTTCCCTACGTCCAACAAACGTACCACTCTCCCTGTGAGACGCAGTAGGTCCTCTCGACTTTCCGTTGCCACTGGGTCTGAAAAATCGAGGAGACTCAAAACCGTTTGTTTTAGTTTTATCAGGAATAGCAGGTTTCTCATATTTAGGACGTTCAAAACTGAGCTTATGGGTCAACATGTACTCATCTACTAGAACAGCAGCTTTAGAAGCTTCCAACACTCTATGTTCATTCAGATAAGTAGTTACTCGATCTGGTAAACAGTTCTTAAAGTCTTCAATTAATATCAAGTGTTTAAACTGTTCATAATTAGTTACAGAACTAGCTGCACACCAACGATTAAGAAGGATTTCTTTTTCCCTCATATAGTCAGCATAAGTCTGACTCTCGTGTTTCTTTAACTTCCGAAATTTTTGTCTGTACGCTTCAGGGACTAACTCATATGCCCGCAAGATAGCTTCTTTTACTTTTGTGTAATCATTACTATCATCTATCGAAAGAGATGCATAAGCATCTTGAGCTTTCCCAGTTAATTTACATTGCAAAAGCAATGGCCAAGCATGCTCAGGCCACTTAAAAGAATGTGCATTTCTCTCAAACAGGAGGAAATATTTGTCTACGTCCTTTTCATTGAATGAAGGTACAAATGATAAATTGCTACTCACATCAAAAGCAGGCGCAGTTGGTTGAGAAGGATTAGCTCCAAGTTCTAGCTCCTTCATGCGTATTTTAGCATCCCACTCCATTTTTCTTTGCTCCTGTTCAAATAACATTTCTTTCTCCCTTAGAGCAGTTTGTTGAGCCAACTCAGCGGCTCTAACCGTGGCTTCAGCAGCTTCTCTCTTGGCTTCCCTCTCAAGCTCAGCAGCTTCTCTCTTGGCTTCCCTCTCAAGCTCTGCTTTTCGCATTTCCAGTTCAAGCTCTTTTAAACGGATCTCTTTATCTACCGTACAAGATGCTGGAGTCCTCACAGGACTTTCTGCAATCATTACAGCAGAAAAAAACCCAAGACTAGCTAACCCTGCGACCAGTTCATTTTCTATTGCCTCCCTCCTAGTGCGTTTATCCACAGTGATTTCAAAATGTTCTGCTA
>JBBPBX010002532.1:6846-53804 GCA_038048925.1 Garcialebias charrua
ATAAATATTTTTTACATGTGAGAGGGACATCTCCCCTTCACATATAGTTGTTGGGACACCTATGCATCCGATGTACAAACACTTTATTCAGACATGACTCTGTGTGTCTCCAGTGAGGTTTCTGTTTGAAAAATGGCTCACCTTAGTAATTCTCTATGATGTTCATCCTCCCAAACAAACTGGTTGTTCTTAGTGAGCTCAAAGAACTCCTCTCTCCTCCTGACAACACAAACATTTACGCAATCAGATCACAAGAAGGGAGCTTCATACCAAAACCCTCAACCCACATCATTGATTAGGTTTAGAGGAATATACCACCTCCCAAAATAATTGTGACTGTGCATAAAGTATTAAAGAAGAACAACCTAATGCCCCACGTCGCTGAGGGGTTTCAAGAGTGAATGTTTGTAGTTTTGGAGAGGAGTGTTTTTCTGTACTGGAATTGAACAGGGAATGCAAGTAAACTGTAAATTTTTGGTACAAACATTCAAGTGGGTAGGGGTTACACCAGAGGTGAGACCAAGTCAGTGTTTTGCAAGTCTCAAGTAAGTCTCAAGTCTTTATCCTCAAGTCCCGAGTCAACTCTCAAGTAAAGACAGTCAAGTCAAGTCTCAAGTCTCAAGACAGGCAACAGTCAAATCAAGTCCCAAGTCTGAAACTAGGAATTTCAAGTCCTTTCGAGTCTTTTTTTAACAATGTTGCAATTGTATGTTAAATGTAAATAATACACCATTTGTTCTTTTTTAAACCTGTATTTATTTCAAATCTTGATAAAACGTGCAGCCAATCACACAAAGTGTAATATTTTTTTTAAATTCCACCTCTATATTGCACAGTTCAGTTAAACTTAGCTACAAGAATAGTCATACTTTAAACTATAATTTTCCAGAACATTCAGTGAAAAAGACAAAAGTAGAACTCCATGTTCAGACAAAAAGTGCTGACATTTCCACAGTAGGATGCAAAGAACTAATTGAACAGTGTTTCTCCAGCATTTTTTCCCTCTCCTCTCTCATCTGCTCACTGAGTGAACATGTGTTTGTATGTGTCCATGTGTGAGTGACACAAGACAAACAAAACAAATACACGAACTGAACAATTAAAAGGAATCTGCAATTTAAGATATTTCAGTTAACTATTCTGCATTTGCAAAAGACCAAACTGTCCAAAAGTCTGTCTGTCATTTGTGCATGATGAGGCCATAAAATGATGCTGCCATAGCTGAAAACTGGTTCCACTGGAGGGTTCTTACTCCAGTACTCCACCACTCTGGTGACCACATGAAACAGGGAAGGAAGAGTCTGCATGTTCATTGTCCAGAACAAGAGGGTGTTCTGTCTGTCAGCAATATCGAGGTAGTAACTTAGTTGTAGTGCTGGACTGGTTTGCACATTCTTCTTCTGCCTCGTACAGTAAGCAGCAAACAGTCCTCCTTCTTCACAGTCCTTTTGATCTTCATCACCAGGAGTCACAGGTTGCTCTGACTTTGCAGGATCTGCAGCATCTTCCAGGATCAGATCTGTGAAAACAAATTAACAGCAGCACAATAGCACTTATTACAATTTTAGACAATAAATAAATAAATAAAAGTACAGGAAAAGTACTCTAAATAGAGTCTTTACCTTTAACTTTTTGTGTCACCTCTCTCTTCATGTCTCGACTACCCAGCACATGGTGTTCCACCCACAACAGAGAAAATGCTAAATCCAAAGCAACTGCTTTCAATGTCAACTGCTATCAATGTCAATGCCAGAACCTTCAGTTTATTTTATAGATATACTTTTTATACTACTATGCAAAAACTCAGGACAGTATTACACTTTTATTATTTCATTTTATGCTTATGTTCATTAAATGTTTAGTGTTTTAGTGTTGGTGTAAATTTTCATACTTTTATACTACTATGCAAAAACTCAGGACAGTGTTACACTTTTACTATTTTATGCTTATGTTTATTAAATGTTTTAGTGTTTTAGTGTTTAAATGGTTACTGTTGCACCGAGGGACTGAGAGAAATGCAATTTCAATCCTGTGTATGTCCTGTACATATTGCAGTTCTGACAATAAAGTTGACTTTGACTTTCAGGTACTGTACACTGGATCTGAAAAGGGTGCAGTGATCCCTTCTTCTGCTCTAGTCATTCACACACTGATAAACATATGCCTTGAGCTTTTTTTTGTGTCTGTTAGTTCTGTCGATTTTTAAAAATCTTATTAATTTGATTGACTGTGCTGTAGCTCACACACATATGGGGTGTGGAAAAACAGAGGGACCAGAGCCGTATGAAGAGAGGGTTGCGACACTCTTCTATAGAAAGAATGGAATGCGGAAATTGTGTAGGTCATGCAGCTACAAATAGTTCCAAACATCAGCAGTTCCAGCATTGAACATTGTTCATTCTCTGTGTTTTGGAAGTGTTTTTTCCCGTTTTTGCATTATGTCGCGCCAGTAGCCGCTCAAACTGACTGACAGCGATGAGCTGTTTGAAACTATTGCGAGCTACATGAACCATGTGACCGCGTATCGGCTAGTTCAAAGAATGTCGCAACTCTCTCTATGTCACTGAGAGGGACGGTCTGTGTCTGTTAATGAGTTAGAATGAGTGAAAATTAACACATATTATTAATGTGTTTTAAACTTTAGATTTAGGGTAAAATATTGTCTTTTCAAGTAAACAGGTTCAAGTCCAAGTCAAGTCCCAAGTTATTGGTGTAAAAGTCAAGTCACAAGTCTCTGAACATTTTTTTCAAGTCTAAAGTCTTAATATAAATGACTCGAGTCCAAGTCATGTGACTCGAGTCCCCACCTCTGGGTTACACTGTGTAGATCATAATCAGCCTTTATTGTCATTGCACCGACGCACAACAAAACTGCACTTCAGTACAGCCCCTCCAAGAAACACAAGCCAGCGAAAGCAGTGGGTTGAGCAGAAGCAGGGGAAGGAGCAGGAGGAAAAAGCATCCACCTTCGCCGAGAGCAAGAAGGAAAAAAACAGAGAGAGTTTCGGGGATTTTTTTCTGTTTGTCCAAGGCATAGCAGATGCAGCTTCTGCTGTGACAACCCAATTTTCAAGTGATCTTTCTTATACCTAGGTATAAGAAAGTGACCTTTCTTACACCTAGGTGTAGCCACATACTAAAATAGAAGTCAATACCTCACTTATGTTTCAAGTTAGTTTGGGTGGCTGTGGCTGAGTGGTTAGAGCAGTTGTCCTCCAGTGTGAGATTGGGGGTTTGATTCCACCAGCAGTCACATGTTGAAGTGTCCCTGGGTAAGACACTGAACCCCTCATTGCCTCTGATGCATGTTCCATCAGTGTATGAATGTGATCTAAAGCAATGATTAGTCTTTGTATTAACCTTTATTTAACCAGGCAAGTCCTATTGAGATCACAGATCTCTTTTGCAAGGGAGGCCTTGGCCAGAAGGCAGCCTAAAGGCCCCAGTAATGCTCTGCGTTCGGCCGAACGCCGCTCGACGCCGTTCAAACGCAGAGGCACAAGCCTTTGAACGCAGGCGCGACTGCGCCAAGCTCAAATTTTACGACTGCGTACGCAAGCGCGTTGTCTCACAATAAACTGCCCGGTGCCGGACTGTTTTGTATGTGACACAAATGTATTAAATTCCCCTTCTTCATCCCTGATCTGGCCTTTTCTTTTGTTTTTTTGCCAAAAGTCAAGTGATCACTTCCTCCTCCGCTGAATCCATGACTGAAATGATGAGGAAATGAATAAATTTGTCATGAGCGAATTAAACTCAGGTCCAACGTGGCTGTGCGAGGTTCTGCAGATTTCCTGGTGTAATGGTCTGATGTGTGGGCAACAGAACCAGCGCTCCCTGTTTTTAGTTTATTTTTTAGAACTTTTTATTAACATATAAACATAGAACACCGCTGCAGCTGCAGCCAGAGCCAGCTGCCAGCTCGTGCCTTTTTTTTCCCCACCCGACCTGTCAATCAATTCAGTAGGCGTGTCAGCAAATGACCAATCAGCGACCTCAATTTGTCCCGTAGGTAAACGCTCCGCCCTGCTGCTGCTCAAATGACGTCAAGAATTTGGAGTGAAAACGCTGGAACCTCACGCAGAGCTATACTATGAACTGCCTGCGCACAGAACACGCGCGTAGAGCGGCGTTCGGCCAAACGCAGAGCTATACCGGGGCCTTAACATGCATGTTTTTGGTCTGTGGGAGGAAACCGAAGGACCCGGAGAAAACCCACGCAAGCACGAGAAGAACATGCAAACTCCACACAGAAAGACCGTAGGTCCAACTGGGGATTGAACCCAGGACTTTCTTGCTGTGAGGCAATAGTGCTTACCCTTAGCCATCATGCTGCCAAAGATAGAGTGCTGTATAAATAGGTAAATCACAGATTGTGTTGTAAAGAGCTTTGAGTATCTTGATTAGATGGAAAGGCGCTATATAAGTATAGTCCACATTTAACATGCTCACAACATGCACAGACAGACGGACTGAGGGTATGTCAATTCCCTCTGTTTGATCTGCGATGGGGACACAAACTATTGTGATTATCTGACAATATTAAGGCTCCCCTTTCCCCCATTCTGCAGCCAGTTTTCCAATTGAGCTTGATGTTTGGTATTTACTTCATGTACACAGCAAGGTCAGTGGCCAGGATTGCCCTTTCAATCATCTTCAGAGTGACTTTGTACTCATCCAGAGAGAGGCTGCTCAGGATCTGGTTTCCCTGCAGAAAGAGACCTGTGTTAGATCAAGAAGACCTCCATGTATACAGAGAAAATGTCAAGAACTAGATTCTACATTCTGATATGGCTGACTGCAAATGTTACTATTTAAAAACCATTAGGGTGTTGCCATGGCAGTAGTAAACAGAAAATGACATGAAAAAAGTTAACCGAATAAACCCTGACTGCTCCTCGAGTCTTTACATGTCTCTGTGTTGACACATTGTTCTAGCTCTGCTACATTTCAGGTGCTTTTGAGAGTGAGTGTTTGGATTAATCAGCCTGAAGAGAGGTTTGCAAACAGGTTTGTTTCTTTCTGTCTGTGTTTGTGGGTCAGGCAGTGGGGGAGCCGAGCGCTGCTACATTTGCAGTGTGTTTCAAGTTGGATTATGTAGGAGATCTAGAATATATAATATATAATCTACAATTATATACTGTAAAGGTGAGAGCAGGTTCATATGTTATTCAGTCCTCACAAAGTTCAATGGTGAGCTACAACTGGAACAAAACTGGTGGAATAAACAAGACAGATAGAGCAGAATACTGAAGCAGCAGCATATGGCTGATGACAGCCACCAACAGATATGCCTGCATCATGATGAATTCATCTGTGAAAATAAATAAACAGCAACAAGCTCATTGCCTGATTTGATGATGATGTGCTCTAAGCCTCATTTTAATCACTGCTTTTTTATTAAAGTTTTTTCCTTTTATACATACAAATAAGAAACCGTGGGTACAAAAGATGTTATACATATGGTCTGTTTAAACAACATACTTAAACACAAACAAAAAATCTTTAAAAAATAATCCCATCCACTCCTATACAGGTCACTGCCCTATGTCCACATATTACATCCTTAAACCTGACAAAAACAGAGAGCACATTTTAATAAAAAATAAAACAAAGAATTCACCTGAAATATTATTGTATATTTTGGAATGTATCAAGAAAAGGCCCCCATATTTTATTAAATTTCTCAGTAGAGTGCTGAAGAGAACACCTTATTTTTTCTAGTTTCAAGCATGACAAAAGGTCATATAACCACTGTTTATGAGTTGGAGGGGCAGCACCCTTCCATCTTATTAGAATTGCATGCCTTGCTAACAAGGAACAAAAAGCCAATGCTTGTCTTTTGGAGGCTGATAGAGGCAACCACCACTGATGCCAAACAGAGCAAGGAGAGGTGTTACTTCCACTCTGAAGATTGTGGACAGGGTTTTAAAAACATCTGTCCAGAACTGACCAAGGCTGGGACAGGACCAGTACATATGAACCAGTGTGGCCTCAGCAATTTTGCATTTGTCACAGTATGGGGTGATTTCTGGATATCTCCAGTTTGCTTTTGGAGAAGTGAATTAATTTTCCTCCAAAGTTTGGGTGAAGAGGTCTCCATCATGTTCAACATTAGATTGTAAAGCCGTGAAATACGCCCTTTACGGGTCGGGTTCAATTGTAAGATGGTTTCCAACAGTGTAGGCTCTGGTAGAGAAACTGAGCCTGAAAAATGTGATTGAATAAAATGTCTGGTTTGTAAATATCTGAAAAAGTGGGATTGTGGTAGACCATACTTATTGCTAAGTTGTTCAAATGATGCCAATTTCTTCTCAATGAAAAGGTCCTTAAAATGAGTAAGACCGCTCCTGTGCCATCCCAGAAACACCCCATCCTGAAGAGATGGTTTAAACAAATGGTTAAGTGCAATGGGGCTTAGAGGGGAAAAATCCTTAAGTTTAAAATGTTTTCTAAACTGGCCCCATATTTTTAGTGAATGTTTCACTACAGGATTCAAAATGGAGTTGGGTGAGGAGAGTAAAAGTGGAGCATAAAGCATAGCTGGTAGAGATATATTATTGTTGTTGTGTAATTCCATAGTCACCCATTCAGGGGAATTACTCAGGTTATGGTAAAAATACCAGTGCACTCTGAGGTTAGCAGCCCAATAATAAAACCGAAAGTTGGGAAGACCAAACCCCCCCTCCTCTTTAGGTTTTTGAAGATTCATCTTACTAAGCCTTGGACGTTTATTCCTCCATATGTAGGATGAAAAAATTGAATCCAGCTTGTTGAAAAATATATTAGGAATAAAAATAGGTAGTGCCTGAAAAACATATAAAAATTTGGGCAATTGAGTTTATACGTCCTACTAAGGACATGGAAAGTGGCGTCCATTTTGTGAGGGATCTTTTCACTTGGTTCAACAGTGGAGTCAGATTTTCTTTGAACAGGTTTTTATGTTTTTTGTCACTGTGACAACCAGATATATAATTTTTTGTCTTTCAATTCTGAACGGCAGATTAGTAAAGTCTGACATTTTTACTTTATTACTTAAAGGGAAAAGCTCACTTTTGGTAAGGTTCAATTTATACCCGGAGATCTGGCCGAATTGGATAAACAAATTGAGGGCAAAAGGCAGTGAAGTTGATGGCTTGGAAATAAAAAGTAAAAGTTCATCAGCGTAAAGCGACACCTTATGTTCCATGTCATTTCTCCAGATGCCGGATATCTCCTTACTGAGTCGTAGTGCAATGGCGAGGGGCTATATGGCCAGATCAAAAAGCAGGGGGCTAAGAGGACAGCCTTGGTGGGTGCCTCTTTGTAATTTAAATGGTTTCGAGGTTTGAGAATTAGTACGGACTGTAGCAGATGGCTGATGGTACAATAATTTAATCCATTGAATTAATTTTCCTCCAAAACCAAATTTACTAAGAACTACAAAAAGATAGTCAAATTCAACCCGATCAAAGGCCTTTTCAGCGTCAAGAGAAAAGTGGGGCTTGAATGAACTATGTTAAGCAACCTATGTATATTAAAATATGAATGTCGGTGAAACAGGTGAAACCTGTTTGGTCTTTTGAAAAAACAGATGGTAGGACAGTTTCGAGCCTACAGGCAAGAATCTTAGCTAAAATTTTAACATCTGTATTCAAGAGAGAAATAGGTCTGTATGAGGTGCATTCCATTGGATCTTTTCCTTTTTTTTTTACAACAAGTGTGATACAGGCTTCGTAAAATGACTGAGGGAGGGATCCTTGTTTAAAGCATTCAGTAAGGGTGGAACTAAGCTGAGCAGATAGTAAGACTGAAAACTGTTTAAAAATTTCAGAGGGAAAACCATCTGGACCTGGAGTTTTGCCAGACTGCATTGAAGCTATTGCTAGTGAGACTTCTGACTGTGAGATGGGTTCATCTAACCTGTTTTTGAGTTCAGGTGAGATGACAGGGATATGAAGTTTAGCTAAGAAATCATCAATCTTTTTAGGATTGGTTTGTAATTGTGAGCTGTATAACTCCGAGTAGAAGTCTATGAATGAATCGTTAATTTTTTCATGATCTGTGATTGTATTGCCGTCTTGTTTTTGAAGTTTTGGAATAGTTTGCCTTGCCCTAGAGCCCTTAAGCATGGTTGCTAATAGTTTATCAGGTTTGTCGCCATGTACATAGAATTTGAATCTGTCATGCAAGAGAAAGAGCTGAGTGTGTTGTTAGTAGGTCAAGCCTCGTTTTAAGTTCAATACGCTTTTTCAAAAGTTCCGGGCATTGATTGTGTGCATATTTTACGTCAATCTCTTTGATTTGTTGCATTAGGTTATTCTGTTCGTAAGTAGAGCTGAGTCAAAAGGCAAAGCTCTCAATTTACAGATCGATCTACGTTCATCTACGTTCACTCATGAGGGTGGCCTCATGTCATGAGCTTTGGGTTATGACCGAAAGAACAAGATCTCGGATACAAGCGGCTGAAATGAGTTTTCTCCGCAGGGTGGCTGGACTCTCCCTTAGAGATAGGGTGAGAAGCTCAGTCATCCGGGAGGGACTCGGAGTAGAGCCGCTGCTTCTCCACATCGAGAGGAGCCAGTTGAGGTGGCTCGGGCATCTGGTTAGGATGCCTCCTGGACGCCTCCCTGGTGAGGTGTTCCGGGCATGTCCCACCGGGAGGAGACCCAGAGGAAGACCCAGGACGCGCTGGAGGGACTATGTTTCTCGGCTGGCCTGGGAACGCCTTGGGATTCCCCCGGAGGAGCTGCTCCAAGTGGCTGGGGAGAGGGAAGTCTGGGCCTCCCTACTTAGGCTGCTACCCCCGCGACCCGACCCCGGATAAGCGGAAGAAGATGGATGGATGGATGGATGGATGTTCATAAGTAGACTGTTTTTTTTTTTTTCTGAGTAGGCAATAATCTGGCCTCTGATATAGGCCTTAAAAGCATCCCATACTATGAGGCTATAAATCTCTTGGGAAGAATTAGTAGCAAAAAAAAAGTATCTCATCCTGAATAAACTTTAGAAAGTTTTCATCCGAGAGCAAGGTTGAGTTAAAACGCCACTGTCCAGTTCTTGGGGAAAAGTGAGGAAGAGATAGGGACATAGTAAATGGGGCGTGATCTGAAATTACTATGCTCTGGTAGTCACAGGAGCGGCTCTGATGTAAGTATCTAATATCTGTGATAAAGTAATCAATTCTTGAATAAGTTTTGTGTACGTGTGAAAAATATGAGTACTCTCTCTTATCAGGGTTTAAAGCATGCCATACATCGCACAATCTGTAGTCAGATAAAAAGGTTTGAATGACTGATGCAGATTTGCTTATGACATTAGTTTTAACAGATGAGCGGTCCAACACTGGGCCCAACCAGCAGTTGAAGTCACTCCCCAGGACCAGACAATATTTATTGAGATCGGGTAAAGAAGAAAATAGTTGTTTAAAAAAATTATCATCATCTGTATTAGGAGCATAAACATTCACCAGGGCAACTAAAGTGCTGTAAAGTTTCCCACTCACTATAACAAACCTGCCATGTTTATCAGCAACCACATTATGGGCCTCAAATGGAGTATTCTGGCTGATCAGTATGGAGACCCCTCGTGCTTTGGCTTGAAAGAGAGAATGAAAGCGTTGTCCTCTCCAGCAGATGGCCAGAATCAGTCCTTCATTAATAAATTAACATATTATGTCTGGTCTGAAAAAATATACAAATGCGCACTGAAGGAAAAATAGCTGCGCGTGTCTCCAAAGTGCACCCCGCCACGCCCCTGCATGTGTGTGTTTGTACCTCTCATCCACTTTAACTAATAAAGTTACTCATTTATGGGTTCTCCGATGATTTGGGGAGTTTCTTGATGAATAGTTGAGCCTCCTCCACCGAGCCAAAAAACTTTTTGGCACCGTTGAGCTGCGTTATGCGGAGCCGGCTTCAAACCTCGTTTGTAAAGTTCCCTCATGATGTCCTTGTACTCCGCACGCCGGCTGAGCATGTCTGGGTTGTAGTCCTCCACGATACGAAGGGAAGCGCCTCTGTAGTCAAGCTTCCCTCTCCTCCTGGCTTCACGGATGATGAGCTCTTTGGTCAGGTAGCAGTGTAGGCGGATGATCACCGGGCGCGGAGGGCGCCCCGCGGGCCGTTTGGCTGCGAGGGAGCGGTGGGCTCTGTCCAGCTCAGGAGGAGTCGGGAGGACCTCTTTCCCAAATAACTCACAGAGGAGGGTGGAAAAGAAACGAGTGGGGCACCTGCTTTCCGTGTCTTCAGGTAGACAGAGGACTTGGATGTTCTGTCACCTGCTCCGTCCTTCCAGATCCGAGACTTTATCTTTTAATTTGGCGTTGTCTTCACGGAGAGCAGCGCATGACTCTTCGAGGGTGGATACGCGCTGGCTCAGATACTCTGCTGCGAGCTCTAAAGAACTGACTCATTCTGCCTGTTCCTCCAAGGCTTGTCATACCTGGTCCAGCTTGGAGATGAGCATGTTAGCTGAAGCTGTGATCTCAGACGCCAGATCCTCCCGGTGCTGCTGAAACAATGCAGTGATAGCCTCCAGCGTTAAACCCGCATCCTCTTTCTTGCTTCCTTTTGCGTTTTTAGAAGCCATCGTCAGAATAAAGAAAAAAGTATCCAACGCTGAAGTTATATGGCAATCGGTGGAGAAAATAGCTGTCTGTGGGGTGGTGTTAATTAAAAAGTTTGGATGTCACCGGAGCAGCTCATTGGCACGTCTACCCTGTTCGCATGACAAACCAGAAGTCCCTCTAAGCCTCATTTTAGAATGATAGAACAAAAATAGTATGATCTCATACTGTTGGTAGAGCTGTTGACTCTCAGTGAGAAGGTCATCGGATCAAATATTAGCCAGGGGCCCTTCTGGGCAGAGTTTACATGTTCTCACCATGCATGCGAGCGTTTTTTTTCCGGGTACTCCGGTTTCCTCCCACAGACCAAAAACAAGCATGTTAGACTGATTGGTAACTCTAAATTGTCTCTACGTGTGAGTGAGAAAGAGAATGGTTGTTTATCTTCATATGTCCTTGTGATGGACTGGAGACCAGAAAGATTAAAATATGGATTTTGTAATTGTGTCGTCGGACCTTCAGCCCTATGTCTTAGACACTCAGGTGAAGAGAGGTGCAGAGTTGTCAACTGATCACCATTTGGTAATGAGTTGGATCCAGTGGCGGGGGAGGCTGCTAGAGAGACCTAGTAAACCCCAACACATAGTGAGGGTTAATTAGAATAATCTGGTAGAGACTTCGGTCCATGCGGTTTTCAACGGACAGGAGAGTTTTCCACATGTCCTGGGGGAGGTTGGGGACATGAAATTCTAATGGGCCCTGTTCAGGGTCTCTATTGCACATACAGCTGTGGCCTGAAGGTCACTGGTGCCTGTTGGGGCAGCAACCAAAGGACCTGCTGGTGGGCTTCAACAGGGATGGAGGCCATCAAGTTGAAAAAGGAGGCCTTCAGTAGTTAGATATTCTGGAGGACTCCTGAAGCAGCTGACAAGGATGGCTGTGGCTGAGTGGTTAGAGCAGTCATCCTCAAATGCAAGAGTTGGAAGTTTGATTCCACCAGCAGTCACATGCCCAAGTGTCCCTGGCAAGGGAGAAGCCTCCGTAATGTGGGGGGACACAATGATGTGTGTAGGAGTGTGTGTGTGTGTGTGTGTGCATGCATGTATAAAAGTGTACAATAGTGTACAAAGTACAAAAAGAGCAGCATTTCACCTAGATTTCCTTTAATTCCACACATTTAAAGCATGTTTCTCACCAAGTTTGTGTAAATTCAGCTGTGGGTTTTAAAGACATTTTAACTTTAAAGAGTGTCAGGTTGGCACTATTTGTGTTTATAGAGCATGTTTCTCACCAAGTTTGTGTAAATTCAGCTGTGGGGTTTAAAGACATTTTAACTTTAAAGAGTGTCAGGTTGGTACTATTTGTGTTTATAGAGAAATAAAAAACATCACCACTAGACATTCTTACTAATGTAGTGGACATAACCGTGGTCAACTGAAATGCAGGATTACACCTTTGTCTCTTTGAACTGTCCCAGTGATACCTTTTTACGGACCCTCTCAGTAAAACAGACATTTAAGAGCTGGTGCAAAGACAATAACCTTCACATAAATGTGAAGAAGACAAAGGAGATGATTGTGGACTTCAGAAGGAACAAACACACCCACACCCCACTGAACATAAGTGGATCTGCAGTGGAGGTGGTCTCCAGCTACAAGTACTTGGGTGTACACTTGAATGATAACCTCAGCTGGACCAACAACACCACCAGCCTGATCAAAAAAGGTCATCAGAGACTCTACTTCCTCAGACGACTGAGACGAGCTGGTCTGAGTAGCCCGGTCCTCACCTCCTTCTACAGGTGCGCAGTGGAGAGCATCCTGTGCTCCAGCATCAATGTGTGGCATGGAGGTTGCACAGCTGCGGAAAGAAAAGCTTTACAGAGAGTGGTGAAGGCTGCACAGAGGTCTGTCGGAGTCAGTCTCCCCTCTATCACAGACATTTACACCTCCAGATGCAGGAAAAGAGCCACCTGCATCATGAAAGACCCCACTCACCCTGCACACACACTTTTTGCCCCACTCCCCTCAGGAAGGAGGTTGAGGAGCATTAAGTGTAGAACCACTAGACTGAGGAACAGCTTCTACCCTGAGGCTGTTAGACTCATGAATAAATAAATAATAAGAATAAACACTGCAAAATATCACATCATGCTGATGCTGATCTGTTTTCTTGTTGCTGTGTTCATATGTGACCATTTGCTCATATAGACTCATGTTCGTGCGGCTGTCTGTAATGATTTTGTTTTTCTATTACATTAGTGCTTAGTGTATTTCTAGTTGATGTTTTTCTTAGTTAATCCTAGATGTTATTACTGTTTTTCTCTTACATTTTGTTGTTGAATGTAACTGGGACCCTGTGTACATAATCTCATTTCATCACATGTACCACATGCGGTGCAAATGACAATAAAGATTCTCTGACTCTGACTCTGACTCACTCTGATTTAACACAATTTATTCCATTTAGTTGGAGTCTAAGAACATAATCTCTCACAAAGACACTATTTCTACTCTTTTAATTATGTTCTAATACAAATGTAATCTAAGCATCACCTGTGTTATTCATATGAGCAGTATATTCCTAATATGTGAATGATCATGAAGTAAACATGAGGGGAACCACCATATTGTGTCTTTAAACACATACGGTGCCACCCAGATGTAAAGGATATTAGCAGGGGTCAGTATTAAGCTGACCTCTTTATCCTTAATTAATTACTTATTCAGATTGAATAATAATTTCACGGATTCTTTCTTTTTCAGTTTACCCAATATTTCTGTGATCTTTATGATGGATAAATAAATAAAGCCATAGAGTGACAATGGACACGTTAACTTAGTTGGTATGTCAAAGACACTACCATTTATTTAAAATAAATCAACTAAATTAACACCATTACACTTGATTGACATGATTTCACTTTCTTGCAATTTAACACGTCAGCACATTTAAATTGTAACACAACAGACATAAATACAGGATGTTAACATATTTAGTCTGAGGCTCTATGACTTAATTAGTTTCCAGCTTAGAATTGAGGGAAAGGAGATAGGAGGAAAGATGGAGAGATGGTTTAAAGGAAATTGTCTTGAGCATGTTACCAGAAGTGACACTTTTCATCCGACTTCTGCTAAATCCAGGTACGTTTGTAAACAGCTCTTTACCTTTGACGACGAGTCTGATAAAGAGATGACACCAGCCTTTCAGATGCACAGAGTCCTTCAGGCCCAGCACGTCCGAGCCGGTCCTCGTTTACGTTTTCAACGTCTCCTGGGATCCGCGTCAACCATCAGAAAATATGTCAGCTCCTGGCCTCTGACTTCAAGATAAACTTATTCCAGGAAGGAATAACAAAGTTTTGAGCTTATGCTCGTTCGAAGTGGACTATAACAACATGTTATTAGTCCTTACTGAAGATGAAGGTCGTTAGCTCTTGACCAAACGTACCCCAGCTTGAAGAGAAAGTTCACATCTCATCTTCCTCTCAGGAACTCCCAGGAACTCACTTTCCTTCAAACTCTGAAGCGTTCAGCTTAGCTTAGAACCTTAAGATAGAACTCTGAAATTTGTCTCTTTCCGATTGGTTCAGAAGAAACAGTCGAGGAGTTCTCTTGCCGTTATCACGACCCAAGGTTACAGCCAGCAGCAGAGGGAAATGTTTAGGAAAAGACAGACTCATAGACTCCAAGAGGAAAAACACTTGGATTAGCGTCTTAACACTTCTAAAACAAATCTGAAAAGCACAGTTTGACATAAAATTCAACTCTGACACCATTATATGGTCAAGTAACACAGTAATACTCCATATTAAAAGAATAACACAGCATAACATATATCATGAAAATGACAAAAGTTATTCTTTTGATCACATTAGAATAAAATCAAAGATAGAAATAGTCTCTTTTGGTGACTATGTTCTCAGATTACAACTAATGGAATAATTTGTAGTAAATGTCTTGCTTTACTGAGAGGTCAGTAAAGGTCATCTCTGGAACAGTTCAAAAATACACAGGTGTATCAAAGTGGACACGGTCATGCCCACTACATCTCCCCCCTTTTGGAAGTCATCGCCAGTCCTTGGGGATGAGGTCCAACACGAAAGGAACATTGAACTGTCTCTGATCTTGAAGTAATCCAGCAAGTGGAAAAGAAAAATCAAAAATTATAATCCCATAAAGTTTTTGGAAATTCCATACTGTTCGTAGGTAATCCCATTGCGGTAAGCTTTTAATCCCTTGGAAAACTGAGTCTGTTAACTCTTGGAAAACAAAGTCTGTGATCCTTTGGAAAACAAAGTCTTATAATCCACAGCGGTAATTCCACAACGGTTAGTTTTGTTGATTGATCAGCAACAATTGTTTTCATAATCAGCATGTAGAGGGGATCCCTCGATTGACGCAGAGGAGGCGACCCTTGGATGAAGGTTGAAGACCAAGCGTTGGAGCTGCAGGTCCCCACATCGAAGGTTGTTGGCTGGTTGGCTTCCAGTCAGTGCCACTCTGGTTCTATGTGTCATGCAATTATGTGGTTTTTAGGTGGGCTTATAATAATAATAATAATAATAATAATAATAATAATTGTCTAATCTTGTCATCTGCGTATGTTTCCCATACACAGACGAAATTCGTCTCTGCATTTAACCCAACCACCTACCAGGCGGTGCAGTGAGCAGCCATAGAAGGCGCTCGGGGAGCTGGAGAAATAGGTGTGCACTCATAGACACCCCAAGATGTGTAGTGGCCGGGACGCGAACCCGCGTCCTTCGGGTCCCAAGTCAAACGCCCTAACCACTACACCATCTTGGCTCCATATGATTGGGATTTTACATTAGCCTTACCTATATGCACCTGGTGTGTAAGCTATCATGGTTTGGATCAGCTACAACTACCAATTAAGGGGTGGATCAATTCTGTAAAATTAGAAATAAGGATTTATACCTATAAAATTTTGGAGGGCTTCTGTAACGAAGGCCTCTTCTTCCAAACTATTCCTCCATTCATTACTTAGTTTAGGTTAAACTAAAATAAAAAAATGAAATATAGTTTGATCTAAATGTCTGTTGTCTTTTAGACGAACGACGTAGGATTTGGTATTCCTAATAAATTTTGAAGTCTATGGCGAGACTCATCAAAATGAATAGATAATCTAGAATAGAAACGATCGAATCGGTTCAATTTAGAAATTGTGAGACCAGTGTAGTTTATGGTACCTTGAGTAGCTTTAAACTACATTGACTCTTCGACGATTGAGATTTAACAAAACGAACTGCATGTTGGCATAGTTAAATCCATATCATTCATTAACCAATGTTAATACAAAACCTTTTTGGCTGGGAGTGTTCAGAACCAAACAATATCTCAACTAATGACAACAGTAATGACTAAACAACAAGGAAACAACGTTTCACTGCTTCGACACACTCTTGTCGTCAGATTCCAAAGTGCAACACACAAGAAAAACAGGTCTCAACTTTATGACCGAGGTCAAATTAAATCTCGTGGATTTAAACGGTTGTTAAGGTTAGTTTTTTGTTGTGGGTTTTAGGCTTAGCGTTTCTAAGTTCAAATTGGACAATGCGACTTATAGGGTGGGAAATATGGTAGTTTAAACCTGATTAGTTTATTTACTAACTTGTGTTTGGACGACCTTATTATCCCATGAAGTCGGTGAGTTTGTGAGATCTTTGTCTTTTGTGGATTCATTGAACGCCTTGTAAGGTTTGATCTGATTTCGATGTACCCATTTAGCAATTGGCTCTTTGCGGCCTTTGCTGATTTTGATTTCGTAGACGACTGAGGACACTTTGTCTGTTATCAGATGAGGTCCAGTCCACCTGGGCATCAGTTTGCGGGCAAGAGTTCCGGTCTCGGACCCTCCTTTCCCGATTGCAGGGGCGAACGTATAGTACCAGACTCTGTCTCCCACTTGGAGTTCATTGTGAGAGGCCTTCTGGTCGTAGTACACCTTGCGTCCTTCAGCAGATTTTTCCAGGTTTTTCTGGGCGAAAGCAAAAGTGTTTTTGAGGTGTACATTCAAATCTTTGTCTTTGGAATGGCCTAACATCACCCCCCCTTTGGTCATGGGGGACCACGAACACGGGTGAGGACGTCCGTCCATGGGCACAAGTTAGGATGCCATTGTCTAGTTTAAGCTGTTTGCGCAGCTGAGAGAAGATGGTACACAGGAACCGTTTAGGTTTCGGCCAACGTATCTTCTTACGTTTACCTCTTTCCGTGTAATTCAGGTGTGTCACAACCGTCGGCGCAGTCGCAGGTGTGTCTGATTGTACAGACTGCGACGGGTCACTGTCGTTGTGTGTGTCTTCCCACCTCTCGACTGAAGAGGGGCTCTTTGAGTCTGTAAAAACTATGTCATTTCTGATTAGTTCTAGACTCAAATGTTCCTGAACCAAGGTTTCATCGAAAGCTTGGCTGATAGCCGATTTACCTGTCCCAGGGGACAGTACAGCAACCTCGGTGTGGGGTCCTTGGATCTCCACACCTTTCTCTACCTGTGGTAGGTAATGTGAGTTTGCCCCCTTCTTGTCTGATGAGGGGTCCTCGTAATCTGCAACAATGATGTCCAAGTGACTGTCAGCGTTTGGATGACTGTCATTTTCTGGACTCAGATGCCCTTGAACCAAGGTTTCATCGAAAGCTTGGCTGATTGCCGAATTACCTGTCCCAGAGGACAGTACAGCGTCTTCGGTGTGGGATCCTTGGATCTCAACACCTTTCACTACCTGTGGTAGGCAGTGGTCAGGGAGTGCTGAATGTGTCAGCTCACAGAGGAGGTTCTCTTGTTGGGCCAGAGTTTGGTCCAACTTTTGGGTCTCTTCTGTCTCACCTGTAGTTGAAGGTTCACTTACCGGGCTCTCGTCCTCGGATGAGCAGTCCCTTGTGTCCTCTGCGGTACCTGCGGTTAGGCAGTCTGTATCACAACTAGGAGGCACTTTTATTGGCAGGGGTTTTCTCACTGTGCTCCACATTTTCTGTTGACCATAATCTATAATCGCGCCGAAGCGGTTTATAAAATCTTGGCCAACCAAAAATGGGAATGAGTCAAGTTTAGACACGTACACCGGGTGGCGTAGTGTCATTTTGCCAATCTGCATGTGAACCATAGCTATAGCTGTTAGGGTTGTTCTCGTCTCTGCGAGACCCTGTAGCTCAATAGCACATTTCTCAAAGGGTATTTGCCTGTCAACACCGTTAGCGGCGGTCCTCAGCTCCTCGAACAGCTTGGCCGACATAATAGTTATATCAGAACTGCCATCCAGGAGGGCTTCACGCTCAAGGACACCTTCCAGTGTGATAGGCAGGTAAGCTTTCTTAGCCACCCCCCTTTGTATAAAGTTACACAGAAACCTCACAGGTCTTGGCCCACGTTTCTGTTCACGTGTGACTCTGGCTGTGTACTCATGTTCACTGTCAGCATCTTGTTGGCTGTCAGCATCATGACCTTCAGGATGTTGTTGTGTGTCAGCAATTGGTTTGCTGTCAACATCCATGGCAATGTTGGTAGTAGTGTGCGCTGAGTTATTTGTGTGCTCTGAGTCTTTGTGAAAGACAGTGCTACACATCGCTCCAGGTTGGTCAATGTTGATAGTGTCATTATCAATGATAACGCCACTCATTGTATCAGGTTGGTCAAGCACAGTAACATTCAAATCTACTGACAAACTACTTACTTCCTCTGTCTCTTCCGAGCATAGAGGTGTTGGGCCATTATTCCGGGACATTCGTGACTCTTTGCCTGTCTCGAACTGTTCTGTTCGAGGCGCGGGAGGTGCAGTTCCAAGGCTCGGGGGTTTCTGTTGGGACCACGCATAGTTACATGAGTATAGGTCCTCATACTTCAATTTCTTTTGAAGTCCACCCACCGATGGACCTTGGCTTTCACCCACCTGGCTCGATCTGAACCATTGTGGGTCTCTTAGAGAGTGAACACCTACCTTTTGTGGTTCGTTGCTTGTCTCAGATTTTTCAATCTGAGGTGCTTTAGGGGCGGGGCTCCCTTTAAACCATTTCGAGTCACTGTTCTAGCTGGTACCAACATTTCATTGTATGTCAGTTTGAAAATCTTGTTCATTCTTGCTAGTATTATCCAACTCTTTTAACGACCGACGTAAGTACTCTACCTCTTCTGAGGTCAGAGGGCCTTTGAGACGACGGTGTTTATTCTCGCTTTCTATAGGAGAGAGAACCTCTCCTATTTTTAGCGACTGGGATACGACCTTTTGACTTGGGCACACCTCAGAGGGTGTTTTGTTTTGCATGTGAGCCTCAAAAGTAGTGACAGCGCACTGTTTCATCACTGATTGTCTAAACTGATGTTGTAACTCCAATGCCTTTTTTGAGAAAATTTTCTCTTTGTCGTTTGCTCTTCTGCCTGATCAATTCAATCTTTGCTTTGAGCAGCTGGTTATTTGTGTGCTCTGAGTTATCAAAGACAATGTCACGCATTGTACCAGTTCAGTCATCCTCTGTATCATTCAAGTTTTCAAACAACCAACTTATGTCCACTATCTCCTCAGAGCTTAGAGGTATGGTGCCTTTTTCCTGGAACTTCTGTGACCTTTTGCTACTCCCGGACTGTCTAGTCCGCAGTGCAGGGACAGGGCCTTTGCTCGGTGTAGACCGCGGAGGGTCACTTAAAGAGCGGACCCCTACCGTTTGTGTTTTTTTGCTTATCTCGGGCAGCTTCGTCCGAGGTGCAGGGACAGGGCTTTCGCTCGTCCTTCTCAACCATATTGGGTCTCTTAACCACTTCGGGTCATTGTTCCAGCGGGCATCAACATGTCGTGGTTTGTTAGTTTGAAAAACATGTTTTTTCTCGCCTATTTTAGGAGAGGGAGTTGATGAACTTGTCCCTTCCAGCTCCAGCGAGTGGGATTTGACCTTTTCTTGGTAATGTAGTTCACGCTCTGGTTTTGTTTTTAACCAGATCGGGTCAGGGAGTTGACAAACATCAAAACCATTTATAGCACACCGTTTTATTTTTAATTGCCTAATCTCATGTTTTAACTCAAGTTTTTCTTGTTGAAAATTTTCTCTTCTGCGAATGTTATTTTGCATTAACAATTCAAGCATTGCTGTGAGCAGCTGTAAAGCTTCATCATAATTGTCATCTCCCATCTTTTAGTTTTGATTTTGTTTGAATCAATAAGACGGTATTTATTATAGTGTATGCAAATAAATGCTTTCTTAGCGGTGAGTTATTTAACTAAAACAGCTTTCTGGGTTTATTCCTGTAATCTATAAACAAGTCTTTCATTCATTCAGTACCTTTTTATTTATTTTAGGTTTTACCTTCAATGAAAAATATGGTAAGTTAAGCCTTCGTGGCCGTATTAACTTAATAGACCTATCTTTTAAAACAATTACTATTAAACCACGCTTAATGTTTTCTGTCTTTCACTCAAACGCCTTCTTAAAGATTTCAAATAAATGCAATGTTCACACTAAAATGTTAGCAGATTTTGTTTTATTTTGCTCTAAGAGAATGTATTTCAGTTTCAGTAAAACCGTTTGAGTTTTCTGCAGTTATCTGGAGTGAAAAATGTAATTTTGTTTGTTATTTTAAACTTTTTATTTAAAATAAACTGGAGTCATTAATTGTACACAGAAAAACGTTAAAAATGCCATTTTTAACTAAAAGTGTACAGTGTACACCAATTCTGTTTAAAATTCATGGATGTGAAGAGCTTAATGTGGAAATGCTCTGTGCTCCATCATTTTTTTTTTTAAATTTAATTTGAAAATCAAATAAAAGATGCTTTTTGAGTGTTATTTTAAATCTCTCCAGTATTTAAAATGAGCATGAATTGTTTGTCTGTACCTCTGTTATTCTAAAATTTGTATTTAGAATAAACAGGAGTTTTTGTTTGTGGACAGAACAATTTTAAAAGCTGGTAATTCACCATAAAAATGCTGACTTCTCATGATGTTATATGAGAAAACTCATCTGTTAACGTCTTTTAACCAACAGGGGACAGATTCAAGTCTTAATGTTATCACGAGGCGACTGATTTTTTTTCCAGTATTTAAAATAAAAACAACCTTTCTTTCTACTTACGGCCGCTAGAGACGGCTTGGTTGACTTCTTGCAGCTTAGCCGTTAGCTTGCGAGTAGCATCTAACAACTCTGTAAAAATATCAACATTGGAAAGAGTTGGAGCCTGTACGTGATAAACGCTCGAACTGCGTTCTTGTCAGAGACAAATCTGTATGATTAGACAGTTTAGATGGCTTAAATTTAGTTTTTTAAACTTTAAGTGAAATCTCCGTTCATCTTGTGTTGAGGGACACGTAATCTGAAGACAGAGAGGGGGCGGGTCGACGCAGTAGCGTGCGTGGCACGTCACCAGCATCCAGCGAGGCGGAGCTCGCTACTCAGATACGTGCAAAGGTGGGCGCATGAACGCTAGGGAGCGCTAAAGCGCTATTCCGCTTACAGTGGACCTAAACTTTTTGTCAGCGTTTTTGTGAATTGACTAACTTTTATAATTCATAAGCGGATTTGTGCTATTTTTATTTAAAATGCAGTACCGCTAATAACTAATTATCTATCAGTAAAAACCAATAAACTTATTTACAAGCTCTTATGCTGCTTGTTTTATATTTTTCCCCACCGTAAACAGCAGAAAGGAGGAAGGGTGTGAGGGTGAGGGGGGCAGAGCTGAGAACAGACTCGGCTCTACCATGTAGGTAAATGCCTGGGGGTCCCATTTCAGCAGTGGCCCCGGCCCCGCCTCGCCCCGTGCAGTCACCTACATCACTAACATTGATCCTGCTTGTTAATGTACATTTAACATAAAAATAATTATAGTTACGATGAAAACGATCATTAAATACGCAATAAAAAAAACGGTCGATTTCTTTATCCCCCTACTAAAAATGGACTATTCCATGTTGATGACAACTTCCGGGTCAGTCGTGAACTCGAGGGCTAGTTCTGTGGCTAGCTGGTTGTGCTGGGTACTTGGATAAATCCGCAGACAACCCCGATGTTTCAAGCCAAATTAACGTGGCCGGATGATTTTATTGTGTCTTCTGTGTACACCACGCGACGGTGAGTCGTTAGTTTATGTATTTGGGTTGCTTTTTATGTATAAATGCGGTGGCGAGACGCCCGTGTATTTGAGATTTAAAAGTGGTGTGTTAGGGATTAAAGATCATTCTCTTTTTTGTTAATTTCGTGGCCGAATAGAATATATCTACGTAAAGTATTAAATAAATCCTTTGATTTTTGTAATTTCATCCTCTTAGGATCATTTTAGTTACTTTTCATTAAATCTGTTGACTGCCTATAGAAATTTTGATAACAGTTTAGTCCTGTGTATAAAGTAATGCTATTTTTTGTTTTGTTTATGACCTTGTTTAGGTCAGGTTTTTTTTCACCCCCTGTTCCCACCCAGGATGGCATTGGCAAGCTACCGGACCACCACAGCTGTGCGGTAGGACTTAAATTGCACCAAACTATTTGTTTTTTTCTGGACATATTACCCTGGATCATGAACTACAAACTACCAGATTATTGATTGATGGACCTTTAATCATCCGGGATTCAAGAACCGATTTAAAATAGAAAAAAAAGAACTCTTGGGTGTAATCAGGGTCTGTTTTGTTGTGTGTATTTTTTGTCTATTGGTTATAGTCAAAGAAAATGATTATTTTTACAAACAATATTATTATAAATACCTTCCTGTCTATTGGTTATACTCAAAGAAAATGATTATTATTACAAACAATATTATTATAAATACCTTCCTAAGTCTATAGTACAATACAAACAACTTAAAACTTGCTTCTTGTCTGATGGTGTTTTATTTTAGAATTAGCGGTTTAGAATTAGCTTCCCCTAATTTTCATAAGACATTAGTGCTTTTGAAATTGTGGACCTAAATAAATTAATTAGTGCTTTAGAAATAGTGGAACTAATTTTTGGGTTAGTGCTGCCCAGCACTGGATACGTGACGTCAACCAATCAATCACAACGCTTGTAGTTCTTTTCCCAAGCAATCATGGTGAATGTAGTTTTCTTACCTTCGACCAATGCAGTGCCGGAAATGACGACAAAAGTGGGCTGGCCGCATCGGCGTGCGTCCCCACTTCAGCGAATCAGCGCTTTACAGATACGAGACGTGATTGACAGATCACGACTCTCTTTTTATCCAATCACAGCTCATAAACAAACATGTAGGACACGTCACTTTAACGTTAGCTTAGCACAGCAGAACCCAATTCTACAGACCCTATACACAACTCAAACGCTTCAAATTAACTTTACAAAATTCTGAAATATGCGGCGAGCACATGTAAGGGGTTATGAGGAGGTCAATATTAATACTGACCTCTTTACCTTAATTAATTTACTTATTCAGATTGAATAGTAAATTCACGGATTCTGTTCTTTTTCAGTTTACCCAATATTTCTGTGATCTTTATGATGGATAAATAAACAGAGCCATTAAGTGACAATGGACATTGACTTAGTTTGATATGTCAAAGAGACACTATCATTTATTTAAAATGAATCAACTAAATTAACACCATTACACTTGATTGACATGATTTCACTTTCTTTCAATTTAAAACGTCAGCACACTTAAATTTAACACAACAGACTTCAATATTGGATGTTAACATATTTAGTCTGTGGGCTCTTCAGCTTAAAATAGTTTCCAGCTTAGAATTGAGGGAAAAAGATAGGAGGAAAGATTTAAGAAGAATTGGGAGGTTAAGAGAGGAAGTTTATCTTGCATTTATGAAACCAGATGACACTCTTCCGTACGCGTCCAGCTAAGATATCATCACACCTCCAGCAAGCAAACAGCTGCTCCTTTACCTTAAGACGTCCGCCTTGGTTCTGGTAAAGAGCTGTGGTCAACTTTAGACTGACGAGTCGTCGGTCCCGCAAGTCCAAGCTGGACTCCACGCGTGTTTACCTTGTCGGTGTCGGTGATACTCGCTTTCGTCGGCAGAAGTCGTGACAGTCGTGGCTTCTTGGCTCAAGATAATTTATTCCAGGAAGGAATAACAAAGTTTTTGAGCTTACGCTCGGAGTGGACCCATAACAACATGTTATCAGTCCCAGCTGGATGACGAGTCCTTAGCGCGTGACTGTTGGTCATTCAGCTCTTTGGAAAGTTCACATCATCTTTCGAAGCTCCCAGAAACTCTGAAGCGTTCTCGCACAGTTAGAACTTAAAAAGCAGGAACAAAGAGAGGAGTGCACTTGCCTTATCAGGCCCAAGGTTACAGCCAGAGCAGAGAGAGATTTGTTTAGGGAAAGGCACAGCAAGCTGGAGCCCTTTCATGAAAAACAACGGATTACTGTCCTCTGAGTTTCTAAACAAAACCGTCCGGTCTCTGTGACCCGAGATTTCACCTTTGACACAGCAGTGAACACAGTTTAACTCTCACAGAATAACACAGCTTAAAAGCACACATCATGAAAATGACAAAAGTTATTCTTTTGATCACATCAGCCTAAAATCAAAGATAGAAATAGTCTCCTTTTGGTGACTATGTTATCAGATTATAGCTAAATGAATGATTTTGTAGTAAATGTCTTGCTTTACTGAGAGGTCAGTAAAGGTCATCACTGGACAGTTCAAAAACCTTAATTTGACCCTGGGTAGGTCCACTACACACACCTAGATGGGCCAACTTAGTTACGCTTAGTAACCAGCACTGCAGCTGTTGAACAAACACGGACTCGCTCGGAGCCACTTCAAAGTCGGTTCCGTCCACTTTAAAGGAGCAGAAAACTCGGGTCTGAACCCATCCGACAACGTTCTAACAGTAATATGCTTTTTTGACCTGTTCTAAAATGTAAAATACCATACACAGCAATCTGGCAGATGTTAATGAAATGAAATCTTTCAGGCATTTTGACTCGGCGGTCAACAAAGCTTTGTACAGGAGTCTGCGTGAACTAGACCAGAACCAGAACCCCCACAGACCACGGGCTGACAAAAACCTCACCTAAAGCTTCCAACAGCGTGTAAAAGAGTTGAACAAATAACAATCTCTCAGCTTCAAATGATAAAAACATGCAGAATCTGCCTGTCTTGAACACTTCCAGCCAAAATTATTATCCTCAGAGTTTAAAACTTGGATCCTATTATGCAAACATGACGTTACAGTTCATGAGAGACCACAGATTTATCAATAAACTTTCAGAAAACTCGTACTGGCCACCAGATGAAGTAAACATGAGGGGAACCACCATATTGTGTCTTTAAACACATACGGTGCCACCCAGATGTAAAGGATATTAGCAGGGGTCAGTATTAAGCTGACCTCTTTATCCTTAATTAATTACTTATTCAGATTGAATAATAATTTCACGGATTCTTTCTTTTTCAGTTTACCCAATATTTCTGTGATCTTTATGATGGATAAATAAATAAAGCCATAGAGTGACAATGGACACGTTAACTTAGTTGGTATGTCAAAGACACTACCATTTATTTAAAATAAATCAACTAAATTAACACCATTACACTTGATTGACATGATTTCACTTTCTTGCAATTTAACACGTCAGCACATTTAAATTGTAACACAACAGACATAAATACAGGATGTTAACATATTTAGTCTGAGGCTCTATGACTTAATTAGTTTCCAGCTTAGAATTGAGGGAAAGGAGATAGGAGGAAAGATGGAGAGATGGTTTAAAGGAAATTGTCTTGAGCATGTTACCAGAAGTGACACTTTTCATCCGACTTCTGCTAAATCCAGGTACGTTTGTAAACAGCTCTTTACCTTTGACGACGAGTCTGATAAAGAGATGACACCAGCCTTTCAGATGCACAGAGTCCTTCAGGCCCAGCACGTCCGAGCCGGTCCTCGTTTACGTTTTCAACGTCTCCTGGGATCCGCGTCAACCATCAGAAAATATGTCAGCTCCTGGCCTCTGACTTCAAGATAAACTTATTCCAGGAAGGAATAACAAAGTTTTGAGCTTACGCTCGTTCGAAGTGGACTATAACAACATGTTATTAGTCCTTACTGAAGACGAAGGTCGTTAGCTCTTGACCAAACGTACCCCAGCTTGAAGAGAAAGTTCACATCCCATCTTCCTCTCAGGAACTCCCAGGAACTCACTTTCCTTCAAAATCTGAAGCGTTCAGCTTGGCTTAGAACCTTAAGATAGAACTCTGAAATTTGTCTCTTTCCGATTGGTTCAGAAGAAGCAGTCGAGGAGTTCTCTTGTCGTTATCACGACCCAAGGTTACAGCCAGCAGCAGAGGGAAATGTTTAGGAAAAGACAGACTCATAGACTCCAAGAGGAAAAACACTTGGATTAGCGTCTTAACACTTCTAAAACAAATCTGAAAAGCATAGTTTGACATAAAATTCAACTCTGACACCATTATATGTCAGAGTCAGAGTCAGAGTCAGAGAGTCTTTATTGTCATTTGCACCGCATGTGGTACATAAGATGAAAACGAGATTATGTACACGAGGTCCCAGTTACATCCAACAACAAATGAAAGAGAAAAACAGTAATAACATCGAGAACTAACTAAGAAAAACATCAACTAGTAATACACTAAGCCTAATATAGTGGGAATAAACAGCAGCACGAACATGAGTTTGTATGAGCAGATGGTCACAGATGAACACAGATGAACACAGCAACAAGAAAACATATCAGCATCACCATGATGTGATATTTTGCAGTGTTTATTTTAATTTTATTTTTATTTATTCATGAGTCTAACAGCCTCAGGGTAGAAGCTGTTCCTCAGTCTAGTGGTTCTACACTTGATGCTCCTCAACCTCCGTCCTGAGGGGAGTGGGGCAAAGAGTGAGTGTGCTGGATGAGTGAGGTCTTTCATGATACAGGTGGCTCTTTTCCTGCATCTAGAGGTGTAAATGTCTGTGATGGTGGGGAGACTGACTCCAACAGACTTCTGTGCAGCCTTCACCACTCTCTGCAGAGCTTTCCTCTCTTCAACTGTGCAGCCTCCATGCCACACGTTGATGCTGGAGCACAGGATGCTCTCCACTGCACACCTGTAGAACGAGGTGAGAACTGGGCTGCTCAGACCAGCTCGTCTCAGCCGTCTGAGGAAGTAGAGTCTCTGATGACCTTTCTTGATCAGGCTGGTGG
Source organism: Garcialebias charrua (assembly GCA_038048925.1). Lineage (NCBI taxonomy): Eukaryota > Metazoa > Chordata > Actinopteri > Cyprinodontiformes > Rivulidae > Garcialebias > Garcialebias charrua. Next base: position 33,527 of record JBBPBX010002532.1, read on the forward strand.
TGTTGTTGCTCCAGCTGAGGTTATCATTCATGTGTACACCCAAGTATTTGTAGCTGGAGACCACTTCCACTGCAGACCCACCTATTATCAGTGGGGCATGGGTGTGTTTGTTCCTTCTGAAGTCCACAATCATCTCCTTTGTCTTCTTCACATTCATGTGAAGATTATTCTCTTTGCACCAGCTCTCCAGGTGTTCCACCTCCTGTCTGTAGCTGGACTCATCATTGTTTGTGATGCATCCCACCACCGCTGTATCATCTGCAAACTTAACAATATGACAGCCTGGAAGTGTGGCTGTACAATCATATGTGAGCAGAGTGAACAGAAGGGGGCTCAGCACACATCCCTGAGGAGAGCCAGTGCTGAGGGTTATGGTGGAGGAGGAGAAGTTGTGGATCTTCACGGACTGTGGTCTGTCTGTTAAGAAGTCTAGTATCCAGTTACAAATAGAGGGGCTTAGTCCAAGTGTAGATAGTTTGTCTATCAGAGTTTGGGGGATCATGGTGTTGAAGGCAGATGTGAAGTCCACAAAGAGCAGACGCACGTATGAGTCTTTCTGATCCAGGTGGGTGAGAGCAGTGTGGACCACGGAAGAAATGGCGTCCTCTGTTGATCGGTTCTCACGGTATGCGTATTGATGAGGGTCCTCATTGATGTTGACGGTTGCCTTGATGTGGGACATGACCAGTTTCTATGGTCAAGTAACACAGTAATACTCCATATTAAAAGAATAACACAGCATAACATATATCATGAAAATGACAAAAGTTATTCTTTTGATCACATTAGAATAAAATCAAAGATAGAAATAGTCTCTTTTGGTGACTATGTTCTCAGATTACAACTAATGGAATAATTTGTAGTAAATGTCTTGCTTTACTGAGAGGTCAGTAAAGGTCATCTCTGGAACAGTTCAAAAAATACACAGGTGTATCAAAATGGACACGGTCATGCCCACTACAATCATTACTATGCTGGTATATTTTTCCTCTGTCTTAGCCAAAAACTGTCAAAGTGCAAGAATATGTCAGACTGATCTTCTAGTCTTTGTTTAAATTGTTTAGAGACAACAAATCAAGTCATAGACGAAAGTTGCCGCTCTGTCTCCTTTCCTCCTAAAACAATTCTCTCAATTTTCAAAACAGATTTTCTGTTGTTTCACAGCTTCTAATCTTCTGACGTACTAACCTTCCACTCCTACCTCTCTGGTAGTTCACCAATGGAGGGGAAACTGTGACGTGAAGTTCTCCTTAAAAGCCTAATGTCCTGTTTCTTGTTAGTCTGATCGGGAAGTAAGAGCTGGCATGCTCTCTCTTCCAAAGCTGTGGACGTTTGATCAGATGCCAATTAGACCTACGTTTCTCAGCCAGGGTTACAGCAAAGCTTGCTGTAACCCACTCAAGCCCAGAGCTCTAATTTTGAAAGAATTTTCCTTTCTGAATATTTTATTTTTAAACCAATCAGGACGTGGCATTGTTTCTGCTGGGAAGGCAGACTTCAACGATATGTTGAATCAGTAAACACGCTGAAGTTCAACTGGACTTTTACCGGACCCACGATCCGTTTATTTCCAAGAATGCTTCTCAACTCTTATCACCAGGGACGTGAACGTCTGAACAGGTAGAGAGTCACTGTTTGTTTACTGAGCGTGCAAGGAAGTCCAGCTGGATCTCGTTTGGAAAAGTGTCAGCCTGGTTACACTCAAAATAATTAACTTCCTTTAAACTTCCATCTCTCCATCCTTGACCTATTCTTCTTAAACTTCCCCCTTTCTCATCCTAAGCTGGTAACTAAATTTTAAAGACAGTGTAAAGTGAATTTCAATATTTTCTTAAATAAATTATAAATGCCATAATTGTAATGTTGTAAATGAGTAAAAAGCCTCAAAATTGTAGCTCAATTAATTTTGGAGTTATAGATGAAACTGTGTATAAAGATATGTCTGTTTCAGGATTTTTTAGGCGTGTTTTAAATGGGACCGCGTTTCGTCACGCGGTCCTCATTAGTATAGCCCCACCCCCTGCAGCTCCAGCCGTATAAATTCGTTCTTCGCATGGGTGGAGCCGTTCACTCGCGAATCGCAGATAGCATCAGATAGCAATAGCATAGATATTTTGTTCATTGTTAGCTAGCTAATCAATTATGCCTCGTTCCTGCATCTTCCCTGGATGTTGCAATGGTCAGGGCACCCACATTGACGCAGGAGGAAGTCAGAACAAACCCAGGCGTGCTGAGCGACCACTGCACCCGCAGCTCCGCGCCGCGTGTGTGTGTTTGTGTGTGTGTGTGTGTGAGAGCGATCCGCGTTGAGCTGAAATCCTGCCACGCGCGCCGTGAAACACCGTGACTCCGCTGACACAGATGAGATAACTTAGTTATCAACGTGATTACTCTATTTTAATCACCAACACAGACCCCGCATGCGATGTGTGACCGGGTCGGACCGGGTGCAGCCGAGTCCGCTCATTTTCTAAAATAGCGCTTATTATTAAACACATAACAACGGAGTTATGAATTATCTTTGTGTCCTCAACTTTAAAAACAAAACCAGAGTTGTTAGTGCACTAAAAACAGCGTAACTCTTGGAAAAAGGAGCTGCCAGAACTCAGATAAAAACGGAGCAGGTGGATCTCTGCTATCTGCCTCTCCACACACAGAGTCAGCTCAGGGGGCAGGACACGGCGCAGTACTGCGCTGAAACCACGCCCACGCGCTGACACGCCCCCACCGTTTCAGATTAAGGGAAAATAATGTTTTTTCATGATTTTTGACACTTAATTTTATAAGGAAAACAATGTTTTTAATCAGTCAGATTTATATGGGTGATTAATAACACATATTTATGCCATGTGACAAACTAAAAACACACATTTAATTTCACTTTACACGGTCTTTAAGCAAAATGCCTGCAGAGATAAAGTAATATTGTCATCTTATTTACTATGTCTCTGTTGTCCAATTAATCTGTTGATGAGTTTAATTTGCAAGAAATTGAAATCAGTCAATCAAATGTACATGGTGTTAAATTTAGTGATTTATTGTTAAATAAAAGGCAGTGTCTCTGGCATGACAACTATATTTTAATGTTTCCATTGTCACTTTATGTTTTTCTGGTTTATTATCTATAATAATAATAATATAATAATAATAAACTTTATTTGTATAGCACCTTCCTACAATGCCTTGCATTGACCAAGGTGCTTAACAGGATAAAAAGATGAATAAACTGGAACAACAAATCAATGAAAATAGAATAAGAAACAACAGCAATAAAAGAAGGCAATGGAAATAAAAAATGCTACATACTAAAATAACACTAAAATAACACAAGTAATAAAAGTTACACACTGAAAGCTTTTTTGAACAAGTGGAAATAAAAAGGCAATGGAAATAAAAAATGTTACATATTAAAATACCAAAAGTAATAAAAGTTACACACTGGGATGGAAATAAAAAATGTTACATATTAAAATACCAAAAGTAATAAAAGTTACACACTGGAAGCTTATTTGAACAAGTGGAAATAAAAAGGCAATGGAAATAAAAAATGCTACATATTAAAATACCAAAAGTAATAAAAGTTACACACTGAAAGCTTTTTTGAACAAGTGGGTCTTCAGTCTGGTTTTGAACAGAGTCAGATCAGAGGTGGCACGCAGCTCAAGGGGGAGGCTGTTCCAGGCTTTTGGGCCGGCAACAGAAAATGACCGGTCTCCCCATTGTTTGTACCTTGAGCGAGGCACCTCCAGCAGGTGTTGACTGGCAGATCGTAAATCTCTGCCGGGCTGATGGGCTTTCAAAAGTTCTGAGATGTACAGAGGAGCAAGTCCATTCAGAGCTTTGAAAACAAACAGGAGCAGCTTGAACTGTATCCTGAACTGAACCGGGAGCCAGTGTAGAGAGGACAGGACAGGAGTGATGTGATCTATCATAAATGATCACAGAAGTGTTATGGTAATCCTGAAAAGAAATATCCGTGAATTCCTATTCAACCTGAATAAGTAATTAACAAAGGTAAAGTGTGTCAGTTTAACCTGACTCATATCTTACACTTATGTTCAACACTACTCATCTAAAGGATGTTTCTCACAAAGCTTGAGGTCAATAAGGTATGGGGTTTTAAAGACATTTCAACCTTAATGCACACCGCATCTCTTAGACCTGCAGCGTCTTACAGTGTCAGTTACTGCTAAGCTATGATGCTACGTAGCGCTCCTCTCAAGTATCCTCCTAACCATGTATATATGTTTACCCCCCCTGGGCAACAACTGTCCGCACTAAAGCTCGCTAAATTGGCAAGCAAGCAACACAGAGGTGTCTCCATCTCTTCCACCTGTGCGCGTTTTCTGCCGAGGCAGGTGGAGACGCACAGAAACAGTGCAGGTAGCAGGTTGCTGTGCCTAGAGTTGGAGGTAACCGGGAAAACCTGGAGTGGAGTTTTTGTGGATTGAGTATTCTTCTATAAATCAAGTGGAATGGATTTGTTCATGAAGAAAGAGAAACTGCACCAACTGAACTAATGTTTCATAGTAAAAGTGTCTGTGTGTGTGTGTGTGTGTGTGTGTGTGTGTGGGGGGGGGGGTCCAAATGAAATTATTTTTATATGGGGGGACATGTCTCCTTTACATATAATGATTGCGACACCTATGGTCCCTGGGCAAAACACTGAACCTCTCATTGCCTCCGATGTGTGACCGATGGGTGTGTGAATGTGATCTAACAGCACTAATTAATCTTTGTATATATTTATATACAAATAGTAGAGTGTTGTATGAATGGGTAAATGAGGACAGAGGTTGTAGTGTAAAGTGTTTGAGTATCTTGATAAGATAGAAAGGCGCTATATGAGTACCGTCCATTCCATTTACAAATATAGGGTGGTCAGAGGGTTTGCAGTTTTGGTGGTGGCAGAAGCAAAAACTCAGGCATGGGATGAATCTGGGGACGTCATGGAGAAGGACTTTCAGTCAGCCTCGAGGAAGTTCTGACAAATGGTTTGGCGACTCATTAATGGAAAGCAGACCCTATCTCAGACAGTGCTTAGTTTGGGTGGGGAACTGCTGACCCAAACTATTGTTGAGTGGTGGAAGGAGCACTTCAAGGAGCTCCATAATCCACCCACCATGTCCACCTTTGAGGAGGCAGAGTTTGAGGACTTTGAGGAAGACGAGTCCATTGCCATGTCAGAGGACACTGAGGTAGTCAAAGAGCTCCACAGTGGAAGGGTGCCAGGGGTGGTTGAGATTTGCCCTGAAATGCTGAAGGCTCTTGATGTTGTGGGGCTGTTATGGTTGACACATCTCTTCAGTGTTGCATGGAGGACTGGGATAATGCCTGTGGAGTGGTAGACTGGTGTGGTGGCTCCAATTTTTAAAAAAGGGGACTGGAGAGTGTGCTCCAATTATTATGGGATCACACTTCTCGCTCGCCTCGGGACAGTTTACTCCAGTGTGTTGGAAGGAAGGTTCTGACCGATTGCCGAACCTTGGATTCAGGTGGAGCAGTGTTGCGTCTGTCCTAATTGTGTAACAGTGGGCCAGATTGTTATACTTGCTGAGCTGATAAGGAGGTCACTTGCTGAGTTGATAAGGAGGTAATGGGAGTTTGCTGGTGAAGATTCTCAGTCGTCCAGGACATGATAAAATCAAAAAATATTTCAGTTTCCAATTTCATATGTTGGTGCGTGGCTTGTCAGCATGTATAAAACTTCTCGTTCTCACAGCTTCCATTCATTCAGAATTGAAAAAGACTTCTGGACATAAGTCGAAACGTTTTCTGCAACAAATAAAGTCCAGTTGATCCTGTATTGAACGCCTTTTTTGAATTTAATGGGAGTTTGCTTCTCCATTATTTGTGTTTTGTGTATAACACAAAGGTAAAGGCTTATGATTATGTTCCTTGAGGCATTCCATGGGGGGTGCTGTGGGAGTTTGGGGTGCCTGGGTTATTTTTAAGAGCTATCCAGTCCCTGTATAACTAAAGCAGGAGCCATGTCCACATTTTTGGCACAAAGCATGGGCGTAGCCAGGATTTTATGAGGGGCGGTTCGTTTAAAGGAAATGTGGACCTTGATAGATAAACACGCCTCAGTGGTTCACTGGTAGCGCATCGGGTTGCCACTCCAAACCTTATCTAGACTTGGGTTCGATTCTCACTTGGTTGAACTTACTTTAGGTTTGTCTTTTATTGGATTAAAAAAGGAGTCTATGTTAACCACAGGCATATTAACTCCTTTTTTTATCCAATAAAAGACAAACGTAAAATAAGTTCAACCAAGTGAGAATCAAACCCAAATCTAGATAAGGTTTGGTGTGGCAACCCGACGCATTTCCAGTGAACCACCGAGGCGTGTTACTTTAACCAGGTCAACTTTTCCTTTAAACGAACCACCCCTCATACAATCCCTAGACGGGACTTCATAGGCAAAGTGGGCGGTTCGTTCTAACCTTGCGAACCCCCCCTCGCTGCGCGTGTGCAAATTGGGGGGAGCTGTATTGCAGTGGTAGGGCAGCCGACAGGACCAGAAAGTCACAGGTCACCTCCACCACCATGCCCACATGTCCTGCTGAGGACTCCTCCACCTAAGACTTTGCCTCAGGTGGAGAAGTTGAAGTATCTTGTTCACGATTGATAGTAAGATGGAACGAAAAATGGATCGATGGATTAGGGATGCATTGTCAATAATGAGGGCATTGCTGTGGTCAGTTGTGCTGACAAAAGAACTGATGGAAAGGAGAGGCTCTCAATTTACTGCTCTGTTTACATTTCAACCCTCACCTATGGTCATAAGGTTTGGATCATGACCGTAATCATGATCATGACGTAATCATGACCGTGATCATGACTTTACACCGTTGGTGTACAAACTGTGCTTTTATTAAACGTTCATGCACAATGGCTGTTGGGCAAATAACAGTGAAGTGTCGCCCCCACTACCTTCCCCGCAAGTTCTCAGTGATCCTTATCACGGTCATTTACATTCCTCCAAATGAAGCTAATGCTAATGACGCCCGACAAGAAATTCATGATCTTATCAACTCACTGCAATGTGAATACCCAGAGGGGCTTTGCATCGTTGCAAGTGACTTTAATCACGTGAATTTAAAGGACTGCCTCCCAAACTTCAACCAACATGTTACCATAGCAACACGTGAAAACAACACCCTGGATCATGTTTACACAAACGTGAGAGACACATACAAAGCTAAACCCTGCCCCCACCTGGGTTCTTCTGATCACATATCCATTCTAATAGTTTCAGCCCCCCCACAGCTAAGATGCTCCAAACCAGTACAAAAAGAAGTCAAACGTTGGATCAAAGACAGTGGCCCCATGTTGAGAGACTGCTTTAAAAAACGGACTGGAATTTTTTAGAGAAGCTGCTGAAAATGAAGGATTGGTGGATCTTGAATATGCATCCTCAGTACTGGGATATATTAGAAATGCTCTATAAGCCCTGTAGGTTTTTCAGACCATTCTCTTGATGTTGCCTACATCTTTCCTGTCAAAGTCAGTAGTGCTTACTGGCACTTTAACATAGCTTTGCTTGAGGATAAGCATTTTAAGGTTGCTTTTAAATACCCTGATGCATGCTCAATAATCCCCATGAATAGAGGGACTATGTGCTTTTAAATGTTTCTGGAAAAATCATCAGTGTTCTAAAAATAATTTTGCATCATTGCAACAATGGTGGGAGGTTGGCAAGGTCAATGTCCAACTTTTATGTCAGCAGTATACACAAAATGTGACTAAAACCCTTAAGTCCATCCATCCATCCATCCATCTATTTTCTTTCGCTTATCCGGGGTCGGGTCACGGGGGTAGCAGCCTAAGTAGGGAGGCCCAGACTTCCCTCTCCCCAGCGTGGAACAGCTCCTCTGGGGGAATCCCAAGGCGTTCCCAGGCCAGCCGAGAGACATAGTCCCTCCAGCGTGTCCTGGGTCTTCCTCTGAGTCTCCTCCCGATGGGACATGCCCGGAACACCTCACCAGGGAGGCGTCCAGGAGGCATCCTGACCAGATGCCCGAGCCACCTCAACTGGCTCCTCTCGATGTGGAGAAGCAACGGCTCTACTCCGAGTCCCTCCCGGATGACTGAGCTTCTCACCCTATCTCTAAGGGACCCTTAAGTCCTCTATAAATATCTTAGAATCTGAGATTCAAAATCTGCAGCAACAGTTTGAGACCACCAGCAATCAGCACTATGTAGGGCTAATCAAGGACAAAAGTTTTGCTTTGCCCAGTCTGCTTGGAGCAGCGGCACAGGGAGCTCTGGTTAGGTCCCACTTCTATCAGGTTGCAATGATGGATGTTCCTTCATCCTTTTTCTTTGGTCTAAAATGCAAAAATGGGCAAAAGAAAATTATACACTCCTTAAAATCCGATACGGGTGAGATACTGACTGATTTTGGCACTACAGTATTCGGAAACATGCTGTCGGCTTCAATAAGCAATTATATAACACTGAATATCAAGAACAACCAGCTGTGGCCCACAGTTTTTATCAAGATCTTCCTGAAGTTACGAAGGAAACTAATGATGCACTGTCAGTGGAGCTTTCACTTACTGAGCTTCAAGAAGCCCCACAGAGCATGCAAAGTGGTAACGCTCCTAGCATTGATGGGCTCCCAGTCGATTTTTATAAATCTCTATGGCCAGTGATTGGGCAAGACCTGCTGGCAGTACTCAGTGACAGTCTTAGCCGTAAATGCTTGCCACTGAGCTGTAGGAGAGCAGTTCTCACCCTACTGCCAAAAAAAGGTGATCTGCTATTGATAAAAAACGAGACCAATGTCATTGTTATGCTCAGATTATAAGATCCTTTCAAAAGTTTTTGTCAACAGATTAAGGAAGGCTATGGAAGAGGTCATTCATCCTGACCAAATTTAATGTATACCTGGTAGGCGGCCGTGGTGTAGTGGTAATGGCAGTCGTCTCCCGATCGGAAAGTTGGCGGTTCGACTCCCGGGACCCGCACCATGTGTCGTTGTGTCCTTGGGCAAGACACTTAACCCTGAGTTGCTCCCGGTAGGACTGGAAAGCACCTTGCATGGTAGTCTGCCGCCACCGGTTTATGAATGTGTGTAGCATTCAATATATGTGTAGCACTTTGAGATTTTCAGTAATGAAAAGTGCATTATAAATTGAATTAATTATTATTATTATTATTATTATTATTATTATTAGGCTCATTACTGATAACATAATCTTGCTCAGAGATCTTTTAGAGATCTGTAAACTTCATAGTCTAACTGCAGGTATCTTGTCACTTGATCAGGAAAAAGCCTTTGATCAAGTTGATCAATATTTATGGAACACTCTAATTGCTTTTGGTTTTTTCCCCTGGTTTTGTGGAACACATCAAGGTTCTATATACTCAAGATCAATGGTGGCTTGTGTGCTCCTTTTCAGGTACTCAGAGGCATTAGACAGGGCTGTGCTTTGTCTGGTATGCTGTACTCACTGGCCATTGAGCCCTTGTTACATAGACTGAGAACTGACCTTAAAGGACTATGTATACCAGGATGTATGTCTCCTGTAAAGTTGTCAGCCAATGCTGATGATTTGGTTGTTTTGTTGACAAACAGAAGGATATTGATTCATTAGCAGCAGCTATTGAGCTTTTCTCTTCGATTTCCTCAGCTAAAGTGAACTAGGAAAATAGTGAGGCTTTTAGCATTGGAGGTTTGGAGAAGAAACTTTAGTTACTGATAGGGTTGTTTTGGAAAATGGGAGAAATAAAATACTTGGGTGTTTTTTTAGGTGATGGAAAAACATCACTGAAAACTGGGAGAATGTGATGGAAAAAATCAAGGGTCGCCTTACAAAGTGGAAGTGGATTAAAAATAAGTGGTCTTACAGAGGTCGGACTCTTATCATCAATAATCTGATTTCCTCCACTCTATGGCACCGCCTGTCTGTTATTGACCCCCACAAACAGATCTATTATCCAAGATTCAAACTGTGCTCGTAAACTTTTTTGGGGTCGATTGCACTGGTTCCCTCAGAGCACCCTGTCAAATGACATTGGAGGACAAGGCCTGATTCACCTGGCCAACAGAGGAGTGGCGTTTCGACTAATGTTTATCCAAAGGTTTTTCTGTGGCCTTGCAAACTTGTTGTGGTGACCTTTAGCCTGCTCCATTCTGAATCAACTTGACGGGCTGGGACTCAATAAGACTTCTTGATGGACTTGAAATGCCTTGACACTGGCACTCTACCGAGTTTCTACAAGAGCTTGTTAAGGCCTGGAACTTGTTAAATATACAGAGACCAGCACATTCACACTCTGTTCACTGGTTGCTTCAGGAACCAATGATCTTTGGGACTCGTTTTAACAACTGCCAAATGGGAACCACTCTTGTCACAAAGTTCTGCAAATCTGGAGTGGTGACTTTGGGGCAGGTGATGATGTATGCAGGTTCTACCCTTGACAAGGCTGCTGCTCTGGCCTGCCAGGTAGGGGTGAAGTCTGTTCGAGCAGTGTCTTTGCTGCTTATGGAGTGGAAGGCACTCTTGTCGGACGCTTAATTCAACATGCTGTATCAGTTTTCAAGTGATAGTGTACTTCCTGATGCGACTGATGAATTTCCAACTGTAAACATTCTTCCAGTTTTTAATGATTTTAGCAGATCTTCATTACAGGGTGGGTCAGTTGGATCAATTTGCAAAGCTACTGGCAGACAAATGTACAGAACGTTTGTTCACATATTGCAAACAGTGTCACATATTGCAAACAATGTCAGCTCTAGAGCTGACACTGTTTGGCGGTCTCACTTTGGTGAGAGTGATGATGTTGGCCCTGAATGGAGAGCACTATACAAGCCACCACTGGCAAAAAAAAGTGGCAGATTTGCAATGGAGAGTTCTACAGGGAGCCATAGCTGTAAACTCGTTTGTCTCTGTTATTAATCCCACAGTAAGTCCTGAGTGTCCCTTTTGCCTACAGAGATAAACTGTCTTTCACTGCTTTACGCTTTGTTGTCGTTTAGTTCCTCTGTTTATTTTTCTGAGAGATTTCTTTGCAATGTGTCATGAAACTTTTTCTATGCAAATGTTCATTCTTGGTTACAGATATTCAAATAAGTATAAAGACAAATGCCAGCTTTTTAACTTTATCGTGGCAACAGCAAAAATGGCCATTTATGTCAGCCGAAAAAACGAAATTGAGCAGTCTGGCAATGTTGATGTTGTCCTTCTACTAAAGATGATGCTCAGGGCACGTTTACAAGTCAGATTTTGATTACTTTTCAAGAAAAAACGATCTCACTACTTTTTCAAATGTATGGGTTTTTAAAAAAGTTTTGTGCGAAGTCTCAATTGGTGAACTTTCCTTTGGAACTCTACTCCGTGTATAGCTACTTTTCTGGTTCTTAAAGTCCATGACCCACCATGTTTTCAAATTGCATCGCCATTAATATTTATTAGTTTATTTAAAAATAATACAGGAGCGTTTATTTATATTGTAGAGAAATAATGCAAAATGTGTTATTTCATGATTTATAGCAGATTTTAGCAGAAGCTCCGGGAAGATCTGCCCCTCTCCAAATATGGGCATTCACATCACTAAAGATTCCGCCTTGGAGTTACAGGCGGAGTTTTAATAAGCCTTCATCAACTTCCATGACCGCTGCTCTAAGAGAGGAAAAAAAAAAGAGAAGCGGTTGCTCACTGATGTCTGTCATATTCTGAGCAGCATCCACGTAGACATACTAGTTTAATTCGCTTGATCGCGACAAATTCATTCATTTCCGCATCGGCTTTTTATTCTCTCCCCTGACCAGACAGGTCGGGAGTAGAAAGGCAGCCGCGGCGCGGAGCTCTGAGCGCGCGGGCTTCCCCGTGCTCTCCCGTGCTCTCCGTGCTTCCCCGTGCTCCAGCAACAAGGCTGGGACAGAACCGAGCCCCGGCACGAACTTCAAAGCTGACGCAGCGGAACGGGGAGCCAGGGAGAAGACGGGAGAAGCCGCGCGGCTCGCTCCTCTCTGGGCAGAGGAGAGGAGAGCAGCCAGCAACAGTCGCAGCGGTGTTATATCTTATTAAAAAGGTCTATAAAATAAATAAAAAATAAAAACAGAGCACTGGTCCAGCTGTACACAAAAATGCACCAGGAAATATGCAGTTTTACTCTCACTCTCATAAACCTCCATGGAAACTCATCCCTTCCTTCTGGGTGGAGACGTGACAAAAGTCACTCCACACTTCGACACTTTTCGGCCGCGTTTCCGGATTCATTCGGGACTCGGTTGTTTTTTTTGTTTTTTTTTAACCCTCGCCTGGCCCAAATGCAAAAATGAAAATAGACGAAATATTCTACTACAGTAATAGTTCAATATGGTGAATTGTTACTGTCATGGTGGGTGTTGTCCTTTAAGATAAGATAAGATAAGATAAGATGCCTTTATTAATCCCACAGTGGGGAAATTTACATTGCCACAGCAGCATAGAGGACAGAGCAGAACCAGTTCAGAAAATGTTTAAAAAAATCTCTATATACACAAATAATACAAATTAGTACATAAAAACACTGAAACAGTATAAAATGAAATATAACTACTAAGAGCAGCACGTGTTGTACAGTCTGATGGCGTCCGGAAGGAAAGACCTGCGGTATCTTTCCTTCACGCACTTAGGGTGCCGCAGCCGAGCACTAAAGGAGCTGCTCAGTGTTGTCAGAGGGGTGCATGGGGTGGGACGGGAACTCCAGCATGCGCTGAAGCTTGGTCCTCATTCTCCTGTCAGCCACCACCTCAACTGGGTCAACATGGCACCCCAGGACAGAGCTGGATTTCCTGAGGATCTTGTTCAGTCTCTTCCTGTCAGCAGTGGAGATGCTGCTACCCCAACAGTAGGGGTGGGCGATACTGAGAATTTTGGAATCGATCCGATACCAAGTAAATACTGTGCTAGAATCGCATACTTCGATACCGATTCCGATACTTGGGGGCGCTGTTGAGCCGCACAAAATATAACACTGCCAACAACACAAAAACAATGATAAGAAAACAACTTCTATTGCACAGATGTTTTAATGTCAAATAAAAATGCTCTATCAACTAGCTGCAGCAGCAGTATAAAAAATTGAACAGTGTGAGTAACAAAATATTTGCCCATCACCTCTTTTACAACACACAGTTGTTTAAATAAAAGTCACCAGTGCAAAATAACAAAAAAGCAGCAATGTTACAAAAACATAACACTGTCAAAATCACAAAAACAGTGATAAGAAAACAACTTCTATTGCACAGATGTTTTTTGAAAAACAAAAAACAAATAAAAAACAACAAGTCAGTGTTGCAAATAATGTGTAAGGAGCCCTTTGGGCTCTATTTACATGTTGGAAATGACTTAAAGGTTTTTGTTCAGGAACAGTAACATGTTTACATTTTTCCCTTTAATTGCACTTCTTCTCTGTGTCACTGTAACTGTCACCTACTGCGCGCTCTCAAATACCTACCTACAGCAGGGGGAGGGGCACAGTTTGCGTGTGTGCCGGAGCGAGAGAGCGAGAGAGCGCGACAACAAAGCATCGATTCCACAGCGCTAGTATCGATTCGATACCAAGTACCACCTTGGTATCGATAGTATCGATACTAGAATCGATACGCCCACCCCTACCCAACAGACCACTCCGTAAAAGATGGCTGATGCCACCACAGCATCAAAGAAGGTCCTGAGAAGAGCCCCCCGTACACCAAAGGACCTGAGTCTCCTCAGTAGATGTAGTCTGCTTAGTCCTTTCTTATTGAGGGCAGCTGTGTGGTCAGTCCAGTCCAGCTTGTTATTAAGATGAACACCAAGGTACTTGTAGGACCTCACAATCTCAATGTCCCTACCCTGAATGTTCACTGGCACAGCAGGAGACTGTTTGGACCTGCGAAAGTCCACCACAAATTCTTTTGTTTTTCCGGTGTTGATCTGCAGACAGTTCCTCTGGCACCACTCCACAAAGTTCTTAGTCAGTTCTCTGTACTCCATATCATCTCCATCTTTGATGAGACCGATGATAGCAGAGTCACCTGAGAACTTCTGCAGGTGAGCAGATGTGAACGTTGTGCAAATCAGCATAACCGTCACCAGAGAGTTTATGCACATGTGCCAGCTCTGGGTCAGGCTGGGATCACGAGCCTGCCTGACACTTGCAAAAAATGTTTTGGCTTTGATCCGGTCCAGGACTGGACCAAATCTGTCTAAAAATGAAATAAGAATTAAATATGTGTCACATATGGCCCAAATGCAGTATTTAGAGCACCTGTGGGCCACCTCACAGCAGCAGAAAAGTTTCACAGAGTTCGGTTAGTCCAGCCGGTGCCAGTCCTCTGATCCCCGTCCACTTTGAAAGCAGACTCTCAGACCCAGAGTCCAGCCCGTTCAGTCCTGTTGGGTTTCCGTCCCATCACCATGCAGTCCGGGTTCCTCCTGTGCGTAACGGTCCTGCTCTCCTCCTGGCTGCTCTCCGATGCGCGGGTCATAGTCCGGCGTGTTACCCTCAGCTGTCCAGAGACCTGCGACCAGTCTCTGTGTCCCCAGGTCCTGGCAGACTGCTTGGCCAGGGACGTGCTGGACCGCTGTAGCTGCTGCCCACAGTGCGCGTCCGGAGAGGGCGAACTGTGCGGCGGCTCAGAAGAGCCTGACTATGCTGAAGGGATGGTGTGCATGCTGGGCGGCGTGCTGGGCGGCGGCCCGAGGGCAACCGCCACAGTCAGGAGGAGGACCAGGGCCGGCGTGTGCAACAGATCGGAAACGGTCTGCGGCAGCAATGGGGTCTCCTACCAGAACATCTGCAAGCTGAAGCAGGTCAGTAACCGGGCCACCAAGCTGCAGCAGCTGCCCGTCATCTTCATGTAGAGGGGAACCTGCAGCACAGGTGAGATCTGTATGCGTGTGTGACTAAAACCTGCAGGTTGTAGGCGGGCAAGTTCATAAGCCAGAACTATAGTTCACTGGTTCAGGAGGGTTACATGTTGGGTTTATGTTTCCTGATTAAGAACTGTCTCAGGTGGGATCCCCTGGTCTGGACTTGGGACCAAAACCCTGTCAGTTTTGCCTCTGTGTTCATACTCTGTGAGCACAAAGTATGAACACACTTCCTCCTGGCATTTGTTGTAATTTTGTTGTTCATCTTCATTTATAACTGAACCGTTCTACTTTAATGTCATGTTTATAGACATGGTCTGCAGTTTGTGTGTGTGTGTGTGAAGAGAGAGAGAGAGAGAGCTCATACAGGGCTGTTGAGGATCATGAGGCACTGGTCAAAGTGGTGGTGCTCCATGGTGGAGTGGCAGTAGAGCTGGGCCAGGGGGTGGTCACTCCTAAACCAAGCACACATAAAACAAACCGAGGGCATGAACACGGTGTTGGTCAGAACGGGACCTCCAGTTCTGTTCTGGGTCTGACCCGCTCTACCTCTGTATGTAGGAGTTGTTGACTCCTCTGTGGTCCAGGTCATGGCAGAGCGTCGCGATCATCAGAGCCAAAATCTCCAGATTATTCAAGTCATTCTGTCCAAACATGATGTGATGAGGAAGGAAAAGGGAGAGGCCACAAAGAAAAGTCAAACATAAATTAGAGGAAGAAGCAGAAAAGACTTCCATCAAGTTGCCATTGTCCAACAGAATGAAATGGCACCACTTTACAACGAGAGTCCCTGTTATAAAGAATGTCTAAAGCTTTATATGTTATTTTTGACTTTATAAACACTTTATAAAGCATGACTAAGCATTTATAAAACCCTGTTCATACACTGGAGCAGACTCGTTTCTGTACTTTTTAATTCATCTAAATCCATCCATCCATCCATTTTCTTTCGCTTATCCGGGGTCGGGTCGCGGGGGTAGCAGCCTAAGTAGGGAGGCCCAGACTTCCCTCTCCCCAGCCACTTGGAGCAGCTCCTCTGGGGGAATCCCAAGGCGTTCCCAGGCCAGCCGAGAAACATAGTCCCTCCAGCGTGTCCTGGGTCTTCCTCTGGGTCTCCTCCCGGTGGGACATGCCCGGAACACCTCACCAGGGAGGCGTCCAGGAGGCATCCTAACCAGATGCCCGAGCCACCTCAACTGGCTCCTCTCGATGTGGAGAAGCAGCGGCTCTACTCCGAGTCCCTCCCGGATGACTGAGCTTCTCACCCTATCTCTAAGGGAGAGTCCAGACACCCTGCGGAGAAAACTCATTTCAGCCGCTTGTATCCGAGATCTCGTTCTTTCGGTCACAACCCAAAGCTCATGACCATAGATGAGGGTGGGAACGTAGATCGATCGGTAAATTGAGAGCTTTGCCTTTTGACTCAGCTCTCTCTTCACCACGACAGACCGGTACAGCGCCCGCTTCACTGCGGATGCTGCACCTATCCGCCTATCGATCTCACGCTCCAGTTTTCCCTCATTCGTGAACAAGACCCCGAGATACTTAAACTCCTCCACTTGGGGCAGGACCTCCTCCCCGACCCGGAGAGGGCATGCTACCCTTTTCCGGCTCAAGACCATGGCCTCGGATTTGGAGGAACTGATCCTCATCCCGGCCGTATCACACTCGGCTGCAAACCGCTCCAGCGAAAGCTGTAGATCACGATCTGATGAAGCCAATAGGACCACATCATCTGCGAAAAACAGAGAAGCGATTCTAAGGCCACCAAAACGGATCCTCTCAACACCTTGGCTACGCCTAGAAATTCTGTCCATAAAAGTAATGAACAGAATCGGTGACAAAGGGCAACCTTGGCGGCAATGCGGACCAAGCTCTGACACCAGTCGTACAGGGACCTAACAGCCCATATCAAAGGGCCTGGTAACCCATACTCCCGGAGTACCCCCCACAGAACCCCCCGAGGGACGCAGTCGAATGCCTTTTCCAAGTCCACAAAGCACATGTAAACTGGTTGGGCAAACTCCCACGCACCCTCCAGGACCCTGCTGAGGGTGTAGAGCTGGTCCAGTGTTCCACGACCAGCACAAAAACCACACTGCTCCTCCTGAATCCGAAGGTTCGACTATCCGACGGACCCTCCTCTCCAGAACCCCTGAATAGACCTTACCAGGGAGGCTTAAGAGTGTGATCCCCCTATAGTTGGAACACACCCTATGGTCCCCCTTTTTGAATAGGGGAACCACCACCCCAGTCTGCCAATCCAAGGGAACTGCCCCCGATGTCCACGCGATATTGCAGAGTCGCGTAAGCCAACACAACCCCACAACATCCAGAGCCCTAAGGAACTCAGGGCGAATCTCATCCACCCCTGGAGCCCTGCCACCGCGGAGCTTTTTAACCACCTCGGTGACCTCAGCACCAGAGATTGGAGAGCCCGACCCAAAGTCCCCAGGCTCCGCTTCCTCAGTGGAAGACGTGCCAGTAGGATTGAGGAGGTCTTCGAAGTATTCCGCCCACCGACTCACAACATCCCGAGTTGAGGTCAACAGCACGCCATCCCCACCATAAATGGTGTTGGTCGCGTACCGCTTTCCCCCCCTGAGACGCCGGATGGTGGACCAGAATCGCCTCGAAGCCGTACGGAAGTCATTCTCCATGGCCTCTCCGAACTCCTCCCACGCCCGAGTTTTTGCCTCAGCAACCACCCGAGCCGCATGCCGCTTGGACTGTCGGTACCTATCTGCTGCTTCCGGGGTCCCACAGGCCAAAAAGGCCCAATAGGACTCCTTCTTCAGCTTGACAGCATCCCTCACCGCCGGTGTCCACCACCGGGTTCGAGGGTTGCCACCACGACAGGCACCAACAACCTTGCGGCCACAACTCTGATAAGCTGCCTCGACAATAGAGGCGCGGAACATGGCCCACTCGGACTCAATGTCCCCCGCCTCCCTCGGAACGTGTTCAAAGCTCTCCCGGAGGTGGGAGTTAAAGCTCCGTCTTACGGGAGACTCTGCCAGACGTTCCCAGCAGACCCTCACAATACGTTTGGGTCTGCCAGGTCTGACCGGCATCCTCCCCCACCATCGGAGCCAACTCACCACCAGGTAGTGGTCAGTGGACAGCTCCGCCCCTCTCTTCACCCGAGTGTCCAGGACATGCGGCCGCAGATCAGATGAGATGACAACAAAGTCGATCATCGAACTGCGACCTAGGGTGTCCTGGTGCCAAGAGCACATATGTACACCCTTATGCCTGAACATGGTGTTCGTTATGGACAATCCATGACGAGCACAGAAGTCCAATAACAGAACACCACTCGGGTTCAGATCAGGGGGGCCGTTCCTCCCAACCACACCCCTCCAGGTCTCACTGTCATTGCCCACGTGAGCATTGAAGTCCCAGTAGAACAAGGGAGTCCCCAGGAGGTGCACTCTCCAATACCCCCTCCAAGGACTCCAAAAAGGGTGGGTAATCTGCGCTGCCGTTTGGCGCATAGGCACAAACAACAGTCAGAGCCCGTCCCCCCACACGTAGGCGAAGGGAGGCTACCCTCTCGTTCACCGGGGTGAACCCCAACGTACAGGCACCAAGATGGGGGGCAACAAGTATGCCCACTCCTGCTCGGCACCTCTCACCAGGGGCAACTCCAGAGTGGAAGAGTGTCCAACCCCTCTCAAGGAAACTGGTTCCAGAGCCAGAGCCATGCGTTGAGGTGAGTCCGACTATTTCTAGCCGGAACCTCTCAACCTCACACACTAGCTCAGGCTCCTTCCCCACCAGAGAGGTGACATTCCATGTCCCAATGGCCAGCTTCTAAATTCATCTAAATGTAAAATTTAACTGATCAACTTTACAACTTTGTTTTTACTACCTTTAAGACAAATGTTTATGCACAAATGCTCTTGAAGCTTACAGTACTGTAAATGCATCCACTGAAAACGGTCATATTACATATAACATGAAATAGTTAAGCTGGACATGGCCACCAGTGACCCCTGCAACCCAAAAAATAAGAAGTGGGTAAAGATAATGGATGTATGAATGGACTAAATATTTAAAATAAAATAATGAAGAATAAAGGTGAGAATAGACAGTAAAAAATACAAAGTTGCTCACTGTTTGGCAAGAAACAAGTTAAAGATGTTCTTTTTAATCTTGTACACATTAACTGCTCCTCCCTGTTGAGTGTTTACAGTTAAATACATGCAAGAACAACTATTTTATGTTTTATTAGGGAACATTGTTGTAAAGTGGTATCAATAAAACATTTGTAGACACATTATGCTGACTGATTCAGGTTGGAGCTGCATCATACAAGCTGGAAACAGCTACAATCAACATTATTGATATATTCAGTCAGTTATCAATCATTCATGCAGAAAATCGTTTTGCAATTTGAAAATTCTTCATGTAGCCACAGTTACATGAAGAATGAAACTGTGGCAGAGAAGAGTGAGAGGTTTGTGACTTTATTTTACTTATTTACCTTGTGGATAGTAAGTTTATAATTAAAAATTGGAAAACTAGTGAGAACACCTCAATCGAGTTGAGTCAAACTTCAGATCAAGGCAAAGGTAGAAGTTAGAAACTAGATCCAACTGAAAAAGGCACAACTACCATAATTTCTAGAATATAAGATGCAATATTTTTCACATGCTTTGAAAAACATGGCTTACACAATGCTGCAACTAATTTATGGATTTTATTTTACAGGCTAACAAGTTTCATGCCGCCAAAACATTTAGCTTCGTCACACCCGGGCGCTCACATAGCTGCCCAATACATGTCTCTCCTCATGACTCAATAAGACTACCTGTATAAATAAAGGTTAAAAAAACAGACCAGTGAAATTAACAAACAGGTCACAGTGGATCAACGAAACTTTGAATTAACGTAAATCAAATGCATTCACACTAAATTCTTCAGATCAGTTATTTTGCACTTCATGCACACACCCTCATCAAAAAAAACACGAAGAATTGTAAATGATGCAACTTTCAAGTTTAAAGAGACTTACCCCAAAATTAACTTTTTTTTAATCTGATAAACTCCCTAGAATGTGTGTAAAATGTTGTATAGCACTATGTCTGTGTTAATTTTCATGTTTTGTGCGTATTTGTTCAAATCGGCAATATTTGGTCTAAAAACGTGTTTACACTAATCCTATGGGTTGAACTGTGCTACTGCACCCTAATTTTCTTATTGGTCAACGGCTGTTCACTCTGACGTGTCTTGTACACTCTGTCGTCACAGCCTCTGCTTCGTGAGTATAAAAGTGTTTCAAGCAGAGCCACTACCCCTGCAGAGACCGGGAGTTGGATTAGCGATAGCAACATAGCATTAGCATTGTGAGTATTGATCGATATCATTTTCAGGTTAGCAGTATATTTATTAGCTTTGCTCCAAGTACATAGATAGTG
>JBBPBX010002532.1:54131-83929 GCA_038048925.1 Garcialebias charrua
TGTGTGTGTGTGTGTGTGTGTGTGTGTGTTTGTGTGTAAAGATTCTTAAAACCTGTACCTACCTGTAAACGTCCTGACTTGAGGAGAGCAAACATGCACTGTGCCGTGTTGAACGCATGCCTCCAGTTGTGATAGGCCACACTTTTTCTGTAGTTCTTCTTAACACTCAAAACCCACTGACATAAACTCTACAGCACAGAAGGCAGATGGAGAAAAAGATCAGCTTATTTGATTTAAACACACTTCACAGCTGAAGGGCAACACAATAAAACACCAACAAAATACAACAACCAACAATTAAAACAACAGAACTTGACCAACATAGAATCAAAAAAGGCATTCAATACAGAAACAACTGGACTTTATTTGTAACAGAAAACATTTCGCTTCCCATCCGGGGAGCTTTATCAATTCAATGAGCAGGCTGTGAGTGAGTGAAGTTATAAACAGACTGTGACACAGAATGTGTCACATGTATGTGTTAGCTCAAGTATGTGTGCGTGTTTGCTTTCAATTTACATAGGTGGGTGCGTGTCACCTCAGTCTGTTTATAACTTCACTCACTTACAGCTTGCTCATTGAATTGATAAAGCTCCCCAGATGGGAAGCGAAACATTTTCTGTTACAAATAAAGTCCAATTGTTTCTGTATTGAATGCCTTTTTTGATTTTATCATGTCCTGGATAACTGAGAATCTTCACCAGCACTTGATCAACATAGTTTATTATTTACTCAAACAAAAAAGACTAAACCATTAATAAAAGCAACAAAAATAATCATTAACACTAGAATGACTGAATTTTCAAGATCCTGAGGACAAACCCCCTCCTTCTCCTCAACCATTAGTGGGCCATTAACTGCCTTTTGTTATAAATATACGTGCACACAACTCGGACACCCCCACCACACCAGACTGCATTCCAATGTTTCCACCAGGTAAGTAAGGGCCAGTTTACACGGCGCGTATTTTGAGTGTAACCGCTACTTTCTCTTTGCGACTTTGCTTATCGCCTACACGACGCTGCTGGCCCCCCTCTTTGACTCCGATACTTTTCTGACCCTGCTCTCAAGGTGGAACTTTTTCGCTGACCCCCCGCTGATAATGTAAACATCTCCCGTGGAGCTTTTGTGTCAACCACATGCGCGCAGCCCGCATGCGCGGACAGTCTGACATTTCACGTGTCACGCTGCAAAATATAACAGTTTAACAATAATAAACAGTATTTATGTTGGCGTGGGAGATGTAAATTTATCTGAACTACAGTATCTATCTGGACTCGTTACATTTTTTAAACAGTGCGTAACGTGCTGTGAAAATGAAGACACCAGGTTTATTTTTTATTTATTTATTTATTCAGCACCACAAAGTTTACAACACAAACACTGAGAATTAAACTGAACACACTATTAAAACACGTGAACCGAACTGTAACTACGTTAATGAACTGGACTCTTGCTGTGTGTTCATCTGGACCCATCAGAACCGCCGAACCGTCTGCCTGTTTGTTGGAACGACAGCTTCTCCACCTGGCAGAAATAAATAAATAAATAAAAAAAAACTCAGTTGTTGTGTGATCAAAGTAAACACAAGCAAACATTATATTAAGAACGTTGATTTACCTGCTGTAAGTCAGCTGTTTATCACGGAGTAAAGTCCGGTTCTGGTCCACAGTCCACTCAGCGTCTGGTGTGCAGCTTGTTAGATGAAGCGGTCCCACTTGGTGTCAAATCTGTTGACTCTTATCCAAATTCCAGCTTTAACTTGTTGTTAACTTGTTGACAACAACTTGTAGTTAGCTGATTTTAGCCAGAGAGGAAAGCAGATGAGGCAGGCTGCCTCGGCTGCTGTTTACCTCAGGCAGCACGCATGCGCAGTAGTGAAGGTTCCAAAAATCACAGCGCCATCTAATGGCCCAGCATGGTAACTACAGTGAAATCATGAGGACGGGGGGTGGAGGGGGAGAGAGTCGTATCCACAGAATTCGACCGTGTCAACGCAAAACTCTACACCTAATTAACATACCCAAAACATCCGTTTCCCCCACACAGTGTCTGTGTAAACAGGGTCTAAGACTCTGCTTGCACTTCCCCCCTTAGTCATAAGAGAGGCCCTGACCTGAATTCACACATAACCCAAAAGCTATCTCACAGTTGAACATTTTGGGACATCCACTGAACGGAAAGCTTTGTCTGCTCCAGAACAATTTTATGCATAAAAGTGTCTTATTCTGCTGTGCTGATTATCCTGTAACCCTGATGTTCTGTCAAATAAATTATTTTGCTTACAAGTACTGTCTCTCTCCTTGTCCTTGGCACATGTATATACGGTGCGTGCCGGCACATGCAGGTGGCCCATTGCTGTGTTCTACAACATGCTTGACCTATTGTTGTCCGTCACCTGACGGACCGACACAGGTCACATGACATGAAGTCAACTGACGGACCGACATAGGTCACACGACATGAGGTCAACTGACGGACCGACACAGGTCACATGACCTGAGGTCAACTGACGGACCGACACAGGTCACATGACCTGAGGTCAACTGACGGACCGACATAGGTCACACGACATGAAGTCAACTGATGGACCGACACAGGTCACACGACATGAGGTCAACTGACGGACCGACACAGGTCACATGACATGAGGTCAACTGACGGACCGACACAGGTCACATGACCTGAGGTCAAGTGACGGACCAACACAGGTCACATGACCTGAGGTCAAGTGACGGACCAACACAGGTCACACGACATGAAGTCAACTGATGGACCGACACAGGTCACATGACCTGAGGTCAACTGATGGACCGACATAGGTCACATGACATGAGGTCAACTGACGGACTGACACAGGTCACACGGCATGAGGTAAACTGACGTACCAACACTGGTCACATGACCTGAGGTCAACTGAAACAACGACACAGGTCACATGACATGAAGTGAACTGATGGACTGACAGGGGTCACATGACATGACATCAACTGATGGACCGACACAGGTCACATGACCTGAGGTCAAGTGACGGACCAACATAGGTCACATGACCTGAGGTCAACTGACAAAACGATACAGGTCACACAACATGAAGTCAACTAACGGACCGACACTGGTCACACGACATGAGGTCAACTGACGGACCGACACAGGTCACATGACCTGAGGTCAACTGACAGACCGACACAGGTCACATGACCTGAGGTCAACTGACGGACCGACACAGGTCACATGACCTGAGGTCATGTGATAGACTAACACAGGTCACATGACCTGAGGTCAACTGACACAACGACACAGGTCACATGACATGAAGTCAACTGACGGACCAACACAGGTCACATGACCTGAGGTCAACTGACAAAACGACACAGGTCACACAACATGAGGTCAATTGACGTACCGACATAGGTCACATGGCATGAGGTCAACTGACGGACCGACACAGGTCACATGACCTGAGGTCAAGTGACGGACCAACATTACCTGAGGTCAACTGACAAAACGACACAGGTCACACAACATGAAGTCAACTGACGGACCGACACAGGTCACATGACCTGAGGTCAACTGACAAAATGACATAGGTCACACAACATGAGGTCAATTGACGTACCGACATAGGTCACATGGCATGAGGTCAACTGACGGACCGACACAGGTCACATGACCTGAGGTCAAGTGATGGACCAACATAGGTCACATGACCTGAGGTCAACTGTCAAAGCGACACAGGTCACACAACATGAAGTCAACTGACGGACCGACACAGGTCACATGACCTGAGGTCAACTGACAAAACGACACAGGTCACACAACATGAGGTCAATTGACGTACCGACATAGGTCACATGGCATGAGGTCAACTGACGGACCGACACAGGTCACATGATCTGAGGTCAAGTGACGGACCAACATAGGTCACATGACCTGAGGTCAACTGACAAAACGACATAGGTCACACGACATGAAGTCAACTGATGGACCGACACAGGTCACATGACCTAAGGTCAACTGATGGACCGACATAGGTCACATGACCTGAGGTCAACTGACGGACCAACATAGGTCACACGACATGAGGTCAACTGACATACCAACATAGGTCACATGACCTGAGGTCAACTGACACAACAACAGGTCACATGACATGAAGTCAACTGATGGACAGACACAGGTCACACGGCATGAGGTCAACTGACGTACCAACACAGGTCACATGACCTGAGGTCAACTGACACAACGACACAGGTCACATGACATGAAGTCAACTGACGGACCGACACAGGTCACATGACCTGAGGTCAACTGACGGACCGACACAGGTCACATGACCTGAGGTAAACTGACGGACCGACACAGGTCACATGACCTGAGGTCAACTGACATACCGGTATAATGGACCAGATTGCACATTTATATACGGTGCGGCCCATTGCCGTGTTCTACAACATGCTTGACCTGGCAGCGATAAATGCTTATGTGTTATACAAGGCTTGCACTGGGTCCAAGGATTTTGGACTGAGGGGTAGGGGGTGGGGGGGTGTAGGTGTAGAATTAATGGGTCATTAGCAGGGTCATTAGCATGTGAATCGACATTATATAGCCCACTGAAAGGGACCGGGGGATTTAGAAGCCAAGTTCACTTGTGCAAAAAAGCGTTGCCTTAGTCAAATTAGTGTTAAACAACAGGTAAAACCTAAAATACAACCATATTAAAGATGTGTTTATTCCTTGGTGTTTAATAGACTGTATGCCACGGATTCCCGTTCCAGCACTTCCGCATTCATTACCCGGGCGTCTCACTTCCGGTTAGCAGGAATGACACGAACATAAATGAGTAAATACAATTAATAAAACATCTACATACACTACAATAATAACTTTATACATGTATAAATCTATCTAAATCCATAGCGACATTTCTCCTTTGGATAGCCGTGATCCATTGTCGCCTTAACCCCCCCTTGGCGGGGGAATGGAACAGCTGTACCCATCGGTGGGTGGACACAACTTGTAGTGCCAATAGCTTGCAGCCGCTTCCCGTTTCGGGTCGTTGTCATGGTCTGCTACTAGGAGCTAACGCTTACAACAACAGCAGTGGATGGG
Organism: Garcialebias charrua; assembly: GCA_038048925.1. Taxonomy (NCBI): domain Eukaryota; kingdom Metazoa; phylum Chordata; class Actinopteri; order Cyprinodontiformes; family Rivulidae; genus Garcialebias; species Garcialebias charrua. The sequence continues at coordinate 59,244 of JBBPBX010002532.1, forward strand.
ACCCGGAAGTGGCGGACGTGGGTTGTATTTTAACGGAAGTACGTCACCGCCACCCATGGGATATACTGTAGTCTATTGAAACTCATTATGACCTCAAACAGAGCTGGGATCCCACACTCCTTGTTTCTTTGAATTTGAATTCATCCTCAGATGAGAAGCAAAACGTTTTAAGCTCTAGAACAAAAGTCAAGTTGTTTTTGCCTTTAATCTTGTGGCAATCTGTTTAAGGTACACCCCTCCATTCAATCATTAACTGCTGGAGAAAGACACCTGCCTGACTCTGAACAGGAAAAAGCAGTTGGTTGGTCGGTCGGATGGACAGATGAATGGAACAATATATTGTTGGTGAAGTGAAGATGCCAAGAGTTGTCTTGCTTGTCGATCAGCGAGATAGCCACAGGGCATGTGACACGTCCTCACTGCAGCCTACCTTCTAAGAGGGTCTTTTGAACTGGTCCCTGAGTTTGGGTATTACCTGTAACTATGTCGGGCAGCTCCGACTCAAGGTTGTTGATGAGAGGATTCATCCGGACAATTCACTACCTCCATTTGCATGCCACACCCAATATCTCACCTTACGCCTCGCCTCACCTTAGCGGCTAGGGGACTAGAGCGGTTAACATAAGGAAACTGTGCATTAACGGTAGCTCCTCTCCTGTTAAGCTTTGCAATTGTTATTCGATCCAGTGTTTGTTTAGAATTTAGGAAGCTGAACCCTTGGGTGTTGTTTTAATTACTCATTGTGCTAAAGTTTAACCGGTTAAAACCTCCTGTTTAAGATGTTACCTTTTTGAAGCAAACCTACATTTCCATGAACAAGTGGGTGATGAATAAAAGTCAAGAATTTTACGTTTTATTTTGCTTTAATTAATTATTTGCAAGGGGAACAACGTTATAGCACAACATTACATTTAATTAATTTGATTATATAGAGGAAAAGTATCAATTTGCTAGGTAGATCTTCAGACTTGATGTTGACCTGTTCAGTTTACAGAGAGTTCTTGAGAGTTGTTCCTTTTTGGAGTCTGAGTGGGAGCCAGGCAGTAAGTTTCCTCTTGATGTCTTTTTGCTGATGTGTTTCTCCTTCACTTCCAGTTCGGACATGCCCTAGAGCCTTAGAGCTACGTCTGAGGTCCTAACTAAGCTATTCGACTCACCCAACCTTTAGAGGCCAGGACTAGATTGGTTCTTAGTATCACTAAACTCACCCAACCTTAATGGTCAGGATGAGAGCAATCTCTCACAATCATACATCTCACCCAGCCTTAATGGCCAGGATTGAGTTTTACTTAAAATCTTACCCAGTAAATGTAACTCTCCAAAGCCCCCAGTATCCTCCTGCATCTTCGAGCAAATAAGTCACAAAGGTAATTTAATTCTCTGCTGGCTATCCTATCGGCTATCAATTTAATTTGGTTTAAGTTTTGCTGAAGATTTAGATCCGTGAGACGTCTCACAGGCATGACTTTCTGTCAGAGTTCCTGAGAACTCATAAGTGATGCCAGGAGCAATTCCCACACTCCCCGAGGAGTGAGGCTCGTCTCTGACTCACACCTGGTCTAATCTGAAGAAGCAAGCTGGGCTTCGTCCAGGCTGTTGTGGGAGAAGTCCCTTCAGTCCTTTTTCAGAAAGTGAGAAAAGCAAAAGAAGTATTCTCCCCGGAACGGCTTGGTTCTTCTGTCAGCTTGGAGCCGGTCAGATCTTCATCCTGTCTTCAGTGTAACAGCGTAACAACCTAGCTCAGTCAGATCAGGGCGGATTTATACAAAATCTGGCCCCCCTTCTCACTAGAAGGGGGGAAGAACAGGCTTGCAATTGGTTGCCTGCATGCAGGCTTGTCTCCAGGCAAGTTCTTGCTCTAACAACTCGAAGTAATCAGCTTAATTAAGGAAATTGGCATTGCTTTAAGCTACTGTCTGAGTCACAAGGGTAGTTGGTGAAACAATTTACGATCAGTTGATTACACAATTCTTTTCCAGTACAGAGATCACGAGTTATGCTTTAACACATGATTGCAAGAAATTACATTTGTTATAAAAACATCTTAAAGCATATAAAACATTTTTGTTATGATAAGTTTACATTCTCATATGATTACATTGGTATTAACAACACTCTTTGCAGGCATTCTCTTGTTGTTTGTCTCTGCTCCACTCTGCCTTTCTTCTGTTCAGCTCAAAATGTTTGTGCGTAAATGTGTTTAAGTATGTATTTCTGTGTGTGTGTGTGTGTGTGTCTGTGTGGGTACGTTCCCTTCTGGGAAACTTCTTTCTGCATAACTCTTACTCAAAAGTCAACTGCTAAGGGGCCAAGATGGTGTAGAGGCAGAGGAGCCGACTTGGGACCCGAAGGACCCAGGTTCGATCCCCAGTCACTGCATACCTTGTGGTGTCTATGGGCGGCACACCTCATCCCCAAATTGCCCCCCGGGCGCTTTCAATAGCTGCCCATTGCCCCACCTGGTGGTGGTTGGGTTAAATTCAGAGACTAATTTAGTCTTGTATGGAAACATACACAGATGACAAATGTGACATTATTATTATTATTAAACTTGAGTCATAGTTAAAACACACACATTATTTCTGTTATTCCACGACTTCATGATAATGTGAATACATTTTCAATTTTACCTATACCCATAAGTTGACAATCCTTTTAAGTGTTTTAAGGTTAAATGAACACTTCTTTTTCTCCTCTGTCCTACTGAGTGTATGTGCATGTGTGAGTTTGTGTACATCTATGCGTGTGTTTGCGTGTGTGTGTGTGTATGTGTGTGCTCCTTGTGAGAACATGTGGTTTAAATCAAACAGAGGCTTGCATGCACTTCCAAGCAACCTCTGTGTGTGTATGAGTGAATTTATGCAGGCCTGCTGCAGCCACTTCAAAGTTCCTGCAGTTCTAATATTTTCATTAATGTTTTTAGAAGTCTAAATCTGAATCCTGCACCTATCTCATAAAGGTCTGTATCCATTTAAACCTGGGTTATTCAACATACTACCGTATTTTTATATACTACCGTATTTTTTGGACTATAGGTTGCACCTGAGTATAGGTCACATTGTCCAATTATTGCCAAAGAATTGGAAAAATCCATATATAGGTCGCACCTGAATATAGGTCGCACCTACGTCAAAATGTGGACCGTGTTTAGCTCTGCTGCAAATGTCTCTTCCACAGGAGTGCACAGCAAGGCTTTTAAGAAGATTAACACTTAAAAACAATTGTTTGATAAAAATTATAGCAACTATGTGTCTGAACTGAAGTTTTCTTTAATAAATGAATCATTTTAGCAGGATAAACACCTAAAAATATATTTGTTAGCTGACATTATTGTAAGAGTGTGTCTCAGTTTGATTTTTGTTAAAGGTGGGGTATGTAACATTGGAATGTAGTCTGTAACTTTTCAAACAATATATTTTTAACATATTTCTTCACTCTGTCACGATCTACTGACATACTGATGTTAGACAAAGTAATCTCTGAAAAAACTATAGTCCCCTTGCTTCTCTATCAGCATTTATAAAAACACTGAAAACACAGAGTGACCCGGACACTGACCAGCCAATAAAAACAGAGTTGTTTGTCACGCCCCAACCCACGCCCCCGCCTGTCCCAGCCCCAGCGCCGCGGCTCGTTCTCATTCAAAGGATTGCAAAGCGATGCAGGACTGTTTTTTATGTGACACAAATTTATTAAATATCCCTTCTTCATCCCAGAGCTGGACTTTTATTTAGTTTTTTTGCCAAAAGTCAAGTGATCGCTTCATCCTCCACTCACAGGAATGAGGAAATGGATTTGTCACGACTCACGAGCGAATTAAATCATGTCCAAATTGGCTGGTGATGCTCTGCTGATTACAGGGTCTTTTTGTGTTGTTGGACGAGTGATTCATGGTTTTATTATATTTTTTAAACAGTTATATTATCATATAAACACAGAACTTCGCAGCGTCTGCCACAGGACATGTAGTGTGGGCGGAGCATTCCAGACATTCCAAACCTGCGCTGACAGACATGAGGAAATCACGAGCGCATGTCCAACATTGCTTCGTGAACCTCTGCTGATTTCTGCTGGTTTTTGTGTTGTTGGACAAGTGCTCCATGGTTTTATAATATTTTTTAAAAGGTTTTATTAACATATAATCACAGAACTTTGCAGCGCAGACAGGACATGTAGTGTGGGCGGAGCATTCCAGACATTCCAAACCTGCGCTGACAGAAAGAGGAAGTCACGAGCGAATTAAATAATGTCCAATGTTGCTTTGTGAACCTCTGCCGATTTCTGCTGGGTTTTGTGTTGTTGGACAAGTGCTCCATGGTTTTATAATATTTTTAAAAGTTTTTTTAACATATAATCACAGAATATTGAAACGCTCCGAGCAGGGGGCGGAGCAGAACTCAAATTCAGCAGAAGCACGGACTGTCTGGCTCCCCCTCTGAGCCATATATAGCTCTGAGGGGGAGGTAGCAGAATGCTTTTCTGCGCTGAAAATATTTCTAAGTCCCAGAGTGTCCCAAAAATCGCAGACCATACCTTTAATAAATGATTACAAATCAGCTTATTTTATAAAAAGCCATATATAGGTTGCACCTGACTATAGGTCGCAGGCCATGAAAAAATGATAAAAAGCTGCAACCTATAGTCTGGAAAATACGGTATAAATGGATCATCCATCTTTTTATCAAACTCCATCCATCCATCATCTTTACCCGCTTTTTAACTTCTTCGTCATGGGTGTCACTGGTGCCCATGTCCAGCCATCACTGTGCAAGAGGCGGGGACACTCTGGACAGTTCTCCAGTTTATCACAGGGACACAGAGACAAAACAACCATTCACACTCTCTCTCTCTCTCTCTCTCTCTCACTGAGGGACAATTTAGTTACCAATCAATTCACTTTATTTATATAGCGCCAATTCACCACAAAGATGTATCAGGGTACTGTACTGAAACATTCACATACATAGAAAGCCAATTACCCAATTTTCTGCTGTAAAAGTCGCACCGGCCTATAAGTCGCATCAGTCCAAAAATGTCTAATAAAGTGGAAACAAAACATAAATATGTCACTTCGCCGTATAAGTTGCATCTATTATGCATCACCGCTGACAACCTGGAAACGTGGACCGTTGTTGTGGCAAAAATCGATTGGCTGCCAAAATGGTGGCTGCAGGCGCGTGCACGGGAGGACTTTAACAAGAATTCAACTAGATTAACACTGAAAAACAATTATTTGTTGGCTCAAAATTATATCAAAGGAGTGTCTCAGTCTAACATTTCCTTGCACTTTAATGTCAAATTAAAAAAGAAAGGAAAAAACAGAAAGTAAGACTACAAAACAAATATCCACAAAAAGACAAATTATATTGGTGTGAAGAGGATGGCTGTGAGGTGAGAAGGGAGGCCATCTATTGTAACAGTTTTGTGAGACAGGTTTTTGTTTGGGGTGCCAGCCAGGTCTCTCTCCTGACATATAAGATGTCTAATTATATAAATAAATAAATAAATAATATATTTGCCCTTTAACACAAAACTAGAACAAAGGATGTTAAACACTTAATGTGATCACACCCTTACACTAAATGAAATAAACCCATCAACTACATAATGTTTTTTTCAAAATCAAGTGTATTTACCCCTGGATACAAACAAAATTCCTCATAATAATTCATACAAAAGAAAGCAATATTTAACAAACTTAGTACTGTATTTAATCAATTCCACCGCCCGATGCTCGGTGGCACACAAAGTTCAACAATCCTGCTGTAGCAAACAGGTGGCAATATATTTATCCACACAAACAAAACAATAATTCATCAAATAATAACTCAACTTAAAGAGGAATGTGGCTCGAGCAGTTAATCTCTGTCCCAAAACCAGTGCCTTGCGGCACACAAAGTTTTAAACAAAACTTTAGTTCATCCAATAATAATCACTTAACTTAAAGAGGAACGTGGCTCGAACGTGAGTCCAGCAGTTAATCTCTGTTCCAAAACCAGTGCTCGGCGGCACACAAAGTTTTAAACAAAACAATAGTTCATCCAAGAATAATCCCTTAACTTAAAGAGGAACGTGGCTCGAACGTGAGTCCGTCAGTTAATCTCTGTCCCCAAACAAGTGCTCGGTGGCACACAACGTTTTAATAACCCACAGAGGTCGTAGATGAAAAACAGCTGGTTTGTTTCACTCACGCTACCGACGATGGGGGGGGGGGGACAGTTCAAACAGAAGTAATTTTGTTGCTTCCAGTCGAAGGCTCCAGTAATCCAATCGAAGGCTCCAGTAATCCAAACTCACGTCGTCCACACTTCCAAAACAGCTGAAGATGACACACCCCGCTCCTCTTCACGCTTCCTTTCACATTTCTCAAAAAGGGGCGTGTTCACCGGTGGATCAGCTGGTTTATCTGTCAGCGTGTTAGGGGATAATTGCTCCAAAACAATAAAGGGGTGGAGAAATTTAGGATTTTAAGCGCATAATATTTATTGGTGAAGGTTCAGGCTGTTACACTCCCCCTTCCCTGAAGAAAGCCGAAACCTGTGGAGGCGCTGTATTGTCGGCATTAAAACCCTTTAAATTCCTCCTCATCGCTGTCCTCCTCAAAAATCTTTAGGAGTGTCTTTCTTTGCTCCCTGTCAACTTCTTCAGCGGTAGGATAGCAAGGTTTCATTTGTGTCACATTTACTATGCGAAGATCCTCCCCAGTGTCCTCCAAGACGATCTCATAGTTCACAGGTCCTAGTTTTTGGACAATTCGGTAGGGACCTTTCCAACGTGGAGCAAGTTTGGCAGAATAAGACCTATCTGCCCTTGAGATGGGGTGAGTGCGAAGCCATATCCGATCTTGAATCTTGAAGTCAGCTTCTCTTCTTCCTTTGTCATAGTACTTTTTTTGTTTTTTGCGTGCCTTTTCCAAGTTGTGGGTAACCAGGTGTCTGAGTTCAGTCAATTGTTTGGCTGTGGGATATGCAGGCGAATCTGGATCACATAGGTGTGGTTGGAGTTCATTATCTAGGGGTCCTCTTAAAGAACGACCAAGGTTGAGTTCGGCAGGGGTCACTCCTGAGGATTCATGTACAGCCGAGTTGAGAGCAAAGCGGAATTCCGGTAAGTATTTATCCCAGGTTTTATGTTTTTCTTCCACATATGATGCAATCATTGCCTTGATGTTGCGGTTTATCCTTTCTGTTAGGTTGGTTTGAGGGTGGTATGGTGATGTCCGCTTCCGCTGGAGATTCCAACGCTTGCAGATGTCTTCAAACACAGATGATACAAACTGTGGACCTTGGTCGGAGAGGATGTAGGTTGGTGTACCCCAACGAGTGAGTATTTCTTTGTTCATAATGTGAGATACAGTCTCTGCTGTCGCCTTGCGGAGAGGAAATAGTTCTATCCAGCGAGTGTAATAGTCAACAAAGACTATTACATACAGATTTCTGCTGGTACTGCGAGGCAATGGTCCCATGAGATCCACCCCTAGCATCTCCCAAGGTTTGTGGACTAGAGTCTGTTGAAGCTTTCCACGTGGTCTCCGGTTCTCAGGCTTGTAAAGCTGGCATACCTTACAATTGCGCACATAATCTCTCACATCCAGGCTCATCTTGGGCCAAAACACAAGGGCTTGTAATCGCTTGTATGTCTTATATCGTCCAAGGTGTCCGGATAAGGGATCGTCATGATAGTGATGAAGCAACTGTTGACGGAGAGACGATGGAATGTAGATTTGATGCAGAGATTTATGAGGTAATTGTGTCACTTTGTACACTTTATCTTCCACAATGGTGAATTTGGTTGTTGAACTCTCAATGATTTCTCCCGTTTCAGTGATTTTTGTATAAAGGCTCTGTACATCAGGATCAGTCTGCTGTGCTTTCCAGATATCCTCATCAGTTATTTGTAGATGTTGTGAGGTATCCTTCATTGAACGTAACACCGCAGCACAGGTGGGTGATTGATTGTAGTTCATTGGTGCTCTCGATAGGGCATCTGGCACTGTATTGTATTTACCTTTACGGTATTCTACCGTAAAGGTGAATTCTTGAAGGCGAAGAGCCCAACGGATCAATCTTGTGCTGGGTTTTGTGGTTTTAAAGACCCAGACGAGGGAAGAATGGTCAGTTATAACAGTAAAATGCCTCCCTTCCAGATAATATCGCCATTTTTCAAGAGCCCATACCACAGCAAGACACTCTTGTTCCGTGGTAGAATAATTTCTCTCTGCTCTATTTAAGGTGCGACTGGCAAAGGCAAGAACATGCTCTGACCCAAGTCCTGTTGTTTGAGCTAGGACAGCACCCAAACCAACTTCACTTGCATCTGTATAAACAATAAATGGGAGATTAAAATCAGGATGTCCAAGTATTGGTGGTGAGACAAGGTGATTTTTTAGAGCCTCAAAAGCTGCTTGACATTGGGGAGTCCAGAGGTACTTTGCCCCTTTCCGTTTTAGAGCATTGAGGGGTTCAGTGAGCTGTGAAAATCTTGGCACAAAGCGATGGTACCATCCAGCCAGTCCGAGAAATCGTTGCAGCTCTTTAATGTTCTGGGGTATCGGAAAGTCCTGAACAGCCTTTATTTTTTCAGCATCCACTTCTACTCCAGCAGATGAAACAGTATGACCCAGAAACTTTAGTGATGTACGGAAAAATTGGCTCTTTTTCATGTTTACAGTTAGATTTGCCATCTCCAGTTTGTCAAAAACTGCTTGTAGGTCAAACATGTGCTGTTCTGGTGTGGTGGAATAAATAATGATGTCATCCAAGTAGACAAAACAATTGCTTCCTCTCAAGTCTCCTAGAACTGTCTCCATTATACGTTGGAAGGTGGCAGGTGCATTTTTTAGTCCGAAGGGCATCACTTTAAATTGGTATAAGCCAAGAGGACAGATAAAAGCAGTCTTTTCACGACTTTCTTCATCCATTTTAACCTGCCAGTAGCCACTGTTGAGGTCCAAAGTTGTGAAAACAGCTGCTCCATGTAGTGATTCCAATATTTCTTGGAGGTTAGGGATGGGATAAGCATCAGTGTGTGTAGCAGCATTTAGTTTTCTGTAATCCACACAGAATCTTGCTTTTGGTTCTTGCTTTTTTGGTACCAGGACCACTGGAGCAGCATACGGAGAAGTAGATGGCTCTATAACATCTTTTTCCAACATCTCTTGTATGTGCTCCTTGATGATCTGAAGCTTGATGGGTGACACACGGTAAGGTTTTTGTTTGATAGGTACTTGGTGTGTGAGGAAAATCTTGTGTGTGAGAACTCCCGTGCGACCCAAAGTATGGGTACAAACATTCTTATTGTGTTGTAGTTGATGTAACAATTGTCTTTTTCCAAAATCATCCAGATGAGCATTATCTGTGGCTACTTCCAAGAGGTCCTGGCGTATAGGAGAAGAGGTTAATAGTTGTGGACGCATTGCAGAAAAGAAGGCAATATGAGGTTGAAATAGCTCTCTGGGCTTTAAAGCAGATGCACTTATAAATGGATAACGGTGATTTTTGTTTGTTTTAAACCAGTAACTATGTTCAGAGACGTCAAACTGTAAGCCAGAAAATAAAATAAAGTCAAGTCCCACTACAGCCGAGAAAGCCAGGCTCTTTGCAGGCAGGATCACACAAGGCAATGTCACTGTTTCAGATTGTATGGTCAGAGTAAGATCACTCCATCCCAGTGGTTGCCGCCCTTCTCCATCTGCTAAATACAAAGGTTCTCTGGTCCATGGTTTGAGTACATTATGAGAATCCCTCACTCCTGACCAAATATCCTCATTTATCAGGGTGTAAGATGAGCCTGTGTCTAGGATGGCAGTTCCTTTCCAATGACCCACTTTCAATGGAATCACCAACTGACAAGGCAGAAGGGTGTCATCAGTTGATTTCGAATAGCTCACAGAGGCAGTAGCTCTTGTCTGCTCTGGGAGAGTCAATGAGTGGGATGGTGCTTGACATTGATTTTGAGAATTACTAGGAGTCTGTGCCTCTGAAGAATTTGCAGTTTGCATCCTTTGTTTATTAGCCTTCCACTGTGGACAGGAAGCAGGTGCATGGTGTCCTTTGCAGCGCCAACAGTACACTTGAGATGGTGGTCGATTGGAGGCAATTGGATTCTGCTCAGTTGATGCACTTTTCATAATTGGCGATGCAGCAGCCTCACTGATAGGTTTTTTTTTAATTGTTTTCCACAAACTTTTCCTCTGTTCATATTGCAGTTGATTCTGTTGGTCCTTCTCCAGTTGCTGTCCCAGGCGGACAAGTTCATCCACAGAAGTAACTCTATTTCTCAGTTGGCTGGCTAGTTGAGGGTTGATGTTTTTCAAGATTAATTTAACAACTTCCTCTTCACTTATAGTCGTCTTCCAACGTTTGCACAGTGATTGATACATGTAGGCAAAGTCTCTGATGCCTTCATCCTCTTTTTGGATTCTGTTGCGTACTCTCTCAGCCAGCTCATCCTCATAATCCTCTGATAAGAAAGCTGCACGGAATTGTTTGTTGAATTCTCTCCAGGTTTGTATTTTATGACGTGCCACATCCCACCAGTCCCTGGAGGTACCATGTAATACGTTACGAAGAGTAGCCATAAGCTCTTCATCAGTGAGTGGATTGAGGGCCAAAAAATCCTCACACCTCTCTAGGTACTGAAGGGGATCAGCAGAGTCCTCAATTTTTCCAAAAGTTGGAAACTGTAGTTTGATAGGGCTTTTTCCCAATATTCTGCTTCTGGTTTCGCCTTGGATGGTTGAACTTCCAGTAGACTCAAGCAGATCATCCTGTTTACCATCTCTTACTGTTGACTGCAATCTGGGATGGCCTACAACCTTTAGGTGTTTCTCTCGAAGTAGGTCATCTGGGTAGATTTGTACACCTGCATGTCCAGTTGAAGTAGTTGCTCTTGCACTGTGAATTTCCTCAGCCATGGAGTGTAAAGTGTTAAGACAGACAGAAAGTTCTTCTTTTACTGGGTGGATGATATCAGGTATGAGTTTTGTAGTAATTTCAGCATACTGTTCCTTTAACCGCCATCCCAGTGAAGTGTCAAACTGTGTTCTCAAATACTCCACGCGTTGGTCCACATGCTTAACAAGCTCTCTTTGCTGCTTCAGAAATGAGTCTGTTAGTTTTGTGCTCATTTGATCCATTTGAGCAGCAATTCTTCTTGAAAACTGTTCAAAGTCTGTTTTCAACTCCTCCATTTTTTTAAGCTGTTTCTGGTCATCCTGTGCAACAGTATTTGTCCTTCCATCCGTGTTCCTGTTTTCTATTCCAGAGTCTAGGGCTATTAGAGGAGCAATATGCTCTGGCAGATCGACCAGTTCCATATCCAAAAGTGAATAACTTGTGAGGTAATCCAGCGGGACGGCTTGATGTGCTGATGCAGGTTCCAGGTCCACCAGCGTAGCAGATCTGGCAGCCATTGTGTAATCCTTTTGTTGGTTGTATAATTCTTTACAAGTTGTTTATCTTTTTATTTGATGAGTTTAAACATTCAATGTCTTTATTTACTTTCATGTCCCATCTGGGGTGCCACTTTTTTATGTAACAGTTTTGTGAGACAGGCTTTTGTTTGGGGTGCCAGCCAGGTCTTTCTCCTGACATATAAGATGTCTAATTATATAAATAAATAAATAAATAATAATACTATCTTTGCCCTTTAACACAAAACTAGAACAAAGGATGTTAAACACTTAATGTGATCACACCCTTACACTAAATGAAATAAACCCATCAACTACATAATGTTTTTTTCAAAATCAAGTGTATTTACCCCTGGATACAAACAAAATTCCTCATAATAATTCATACAAAAGAAAGCAATATTTAACAAACTTAGTACTGTATTTAATCAATTCCACCGCCCGATGCTCGGCGGCACACAAAGTTCAACAATCCTGCTGCAGCAAACAGGTGGCAATATATTTATCCACACAACAATAATTCATCAAATAATAACTCAACTTAAAGAGGAATGTGGCTCGAGCAGTTAATCTCTGTCCCAAAACCAGTGCTCGGCGGCATACAAAGTTTTAAACAAAACTTTAGTTCATCCAATAATAATCTCTTAAAGGAGAAATGAAAAGTGTTTTTAAGCTAATAGTAGTCTAATGAAAAGCATAAAATAAGCTTGTTGAGAAATTTTCACAAGTTGAAAATGTCATCCTAACTCAAATTTAGACTTTGCAAAGTGAAAAAATTCTCATCTGGTGTTTTTGACCCCCCTCCCCCTGCCTGCTCTCCGTCCCCTGAATATGACGTAGGCAGTGCAACGGTCGTCCCTCATACAGTAATATTAGTGTGTGTATCTAGTTGTGGACAAAAAGGTTTCAGAGTGTAGCAATTAGGGATGCAGCAAAAAAATCTATTTTTTAAAGAATCAAGATTCTTAGTCCTGGCAATTCAGAATAGATTCTAAAAGCCCCAAAATCGATTTAAAAACTTTTTTAAAATTTTATATTGTATTTTTACCGCTCCTGTGCATTTGGCCGCTGTAGAATTTTGGCCATGTAGGGCCACCGTAGTTAGTTAGCCAGGCAGCTCCCAATGGAGCCTGCTAGCAAGGAGGGAGACAGCATGTTTCAACTTGCTCCTTCATCTTTAAAAATCATTTTAGATCCTACTATGTTCTGGGGAAGACAGAGCTTAACAAGACATTGGTAACTGTTTCAGGACATTTTCAACACCCCCACTTCCACGTTAGCATACGGCGCTAGCATGCTAACGTTAGCATACGGCGCTAGCATGCTAACGTTAGCATGCGGCGGCTAACGCACGGCTATTCGTATTTCCAGGATAGAAATGCCCATTAATGCACTAAATCACCAAACTGTTTTTGACAAACTAAAGTGATATCCTTCAGATTCAAAAAAGTCTTCTGCTTCCATTTTAAATGACAGACAGGAGGACAGTAATGATGGGTTTATAGCTTCAGTGTTATTGTAAGATAGCAAAGGAGGTCTTAATTGTGTCATAAAAGTGCGTCCAGAAAATTACTACAGAAATCACTGTACTTCGGCATGTAGCAGGAAAAATGTAAAAAACTATTTCTTTAAGCTACTGACTTGAAAAAAGCATACTAAGTATGTTTATGTGTGTTGTTTACTATATGAAATTCTTGTTATATCGATTTTTTCAGATTTGATTACATTTCTCCTTTAACTTAAAGAGGAACGTGGCTCGAACGTGAGTCCAGCAGTTAATCTCTGTCCCAAAACCAGTGGTTGGCGGCACACAACGTTTTAAACAAAACTTTAGTTCATCCAATAATAATCCCTTAACTTAAGAGGAACTTGGCTCGAACGTGAGTCTGTCAGTTAATCTCTGTCCCCAAACAAGTGCTCGGTGGCACACAACGTTTTAATAACCCACAGAGGTCGTAGATGAAAAACAGCTGGTTTGTTTCACTCACGCTACCGACGATGGGGGGGGGGGGACAGTTCAAACAGAAGTAATTTTGTTGCTTCCAGTCGAAGGCTCCAGTAATCCAATCGAAGGCTCCAGTAATCCAAACTCACGTCGTCCACACTTCCAAAACAGATGAAGATGACACACCCCGCTCCTCTTCACGCTTCTTTCACATTTCTCAAAAAGGGGCGTGTTCACCGGTGGACCAGCTGGTTTATCTGTCAGCGTGTTAGGGGATAATTGCTCCAAAACTAAAGGGGTGGAGAAATTTAGGATTTTAAGCGCATAATATTTATTGGTGAAGGTTCAGGCTGTTACACTATAAAAGGGGAAAAAATAAAATAAAATAAACAAGTCAAAATCACAAGCCAAATTGAAATTTAAATACATTTGTTACTTGTTTCACCAAAATTCTGCTACTGTCTATGGCAGGGCTATTAAACTAAATTACTTAGTGGGCCACAGTTACTGAAAGCCAAGAGCTCAGGGGCTGAATATCCAGCAGTTATATTCATTAAGTACCAGTAAGTTTGTTTTACAGTTTAAATTTTTAGTTAAAAATGAACCCATTGGTAGACCGAACTGAGCTGACCCATGGACCTGATTTGGCCCTCGGGCTACCAGTTGAATAGCCCTAGACTATGGGAAGTTTCTCATGGATAGTTTGCACATTTTGATTTTCATAATTCATTTGATTTGAATGAGTCAAATAAAAATTGTGAGAAAAGAAAAACAGAATAATGTGATTCAATACTACTGCAGATGCTATTCTATACATTTTATTTTCAATTGAAGCAATAGGTACTTCAAGCTTTATGCATATTTTAACAAGAGTATAGCATGCAGCACACTACACGCCCATTGACAAACGTTTAAAAAAATATGACCCGACTTTAAAGCGCTTACTCTGGACACCCATAAATGTGTGTTTTCTGCTTCTTTTGAATTTGCTGCAGATCATGTTGATTATGAGCAGTAAGTTGAACTAATTTTTCCTGTGGCACCATAAGAACTCCAAACCATTATACAGCTAATCAGATTGTGGCTCATTTTCTCCACAGGGTTCATCATAATATGGTCTTGGAATAGAACAAGTGACTGACTGCACATGAAATGCTAATGAAATAATAAGATGTGGTACAGGGCAGCTCCCAAGGTGGCCACTGTGTCAGCTTTATAAATAAATGTCAAACAGACAGTGCACCCTGCTGCAGGGCCCTTGCTTCCTCCAATCAAAACTTTTGTTTGTGAGACGTTGCTCCGCACACACTTCAGAGGTTGACCACCATCGTACAACGAGATCTTTATGAGAAGAGAGTGACAGCTGAACTCACATTAGTGAGATGTTGGCACCAAGATTGGACTGGATGTGGGGAGCCTGAGTTCTGACAGACAGCTGTATAAGATGGGGAGTGTGAGCAAAATTACACTGTGTGTACCTTGCTTGCCTTAATGAGCCAGGACCACATAAAGATGGAAGCCTGTTCACATTACGTCGCTAGTGTTGGTTTGTCTATGGTGAACTACAGCCTTAGTAAAGAGCAAAAGATGAAGACTGACCTTTTGAAATCGTCCAGGTGTTATTTCAGCCACCTGCTGTGAAAACACCACAAAAACTTACCTCTTGTGTTTTGAGCTACTTCCTGTGAGTGCTGGAACACTTCCTGGTGTCAGGAACCAGGTTTTTGGATTCAAAATAGCCAGACACAAGAGTAAAAATTAAAACATTTTTATTGATTATTGCAGCAAGGGAGAGAATCCAGTAGAGGTGACAGGTCTTCAGAGGCAAGTGGAGAGAGAGTCGCATGTCAAAAGCTAGATTCATACTTGACGCATCACGCAGCGCGCAAGGGTGCGCGCTCCAAAAGTGACGCAATTTCACAGTCCCCGCCACTGCGCGTTGGCCCCGCGCAGGGGATTAGCGCGTGCCGTGCACCTCTGAATTTTTGAAACTCCGCAAGCCCTGCGCGCGCGGTGGGCGCTACGATTTGATTGACAGGTCCTCACCGACAGCCTTCACCCTCTTCACGCCGGAGCCTGCAGCTGTTTGCGCCGCTGTGGTCGTGGAGACGGAGTCGCGACGCATGGAGGAATGTTTTGTGACACAAAATGTATTAAATTATCCTTCATTCCTGATCTGGAGTCGGACTTTTCTTTTGTTTTTTCGCCAAAAGTCACGTGATCGCTTTCTCCTCCGCTGACTCCATGCATTAAAACCGCAAATAAAGACAACAGTTCAGCACGCGAGCAGAAAGCTATTTGTTTTTGTTGTGTGACGTCAAACAGTTCTTCTTCTACGGTAGATTTCTTCTTCTACACCTTTCTTGCAACATATGCACAGGTTTTAGAGGGTACTGCCTCCTGCTGGTCCGTAAAAGAACAGCACTTTGCCATGCGCCACCGTGCGACAACTATAAACACCGAGGCGACACTGTAAACACATTTTGCCACACAGCACAGTGCACGCACAGCGCGCGCGCTCCAGCCTTCGGACCAAAGCGCAAGTCTAATTCAGCCTAAAGTCTGCAGGGATGAAGTCAACAGCAGTGGAGCAGGGCAGCTAAAGAGGAGTACTGCAACAACATGGTTTGAGGGGGAAAATTCCGAAAGTGGGATCCTGACACAGTGGTCACCTTGGGAGCTGCCCTGCACCACATCTTATTATTTCATTAGCATTTCATGTGCAGTCAGTCACTTGTTCTATTCCAAGACCATACTATGATGAACCCTGTGGAGAAAATGAGCCACAATCTGATTAGCTGTATAATGGTTTGGAGTTCTTATGGTGCCACAGGAAAAATTAGTTCAACTTCAAAGTCAAAGTCAAAGTCAACTTTATTGTCAGAACTGCAATATGTACAGGACATACCTGTACACAGGATTGAAATTGCGTTTCTCTCAGTCCCTCGGTGCAACAGTAACCATTTAAACACTAAAACACTAAAACATTTAATAAACATAAGCATAAAATAGTAAAAGTGTAACACTGTCCTGAGTTTTTGCATAGTAGTATAAAAGTATGAAAATTTACACCAACACTAAAACACTAAACATTTAATGAACATAAGCATAAAATGAAATAATAAAAGTGTAATACTGTCCTGAGTTTTTGCATAGTAGTATAAAAAGTATATCTATAAAATAAACTGAAGGTTCTAGCATTGACATTTGCAAAGAGTGACAAAGCAGCATATGAGTTAATGTACACAGTATATGTATGAGGTAGTTGATGTTGGTATAGAGGCAAAGTGTTTATGTTTATGTTTATTAAATTTGTTCATTTTTTTACAGAAGAAACTATACAAGACAATCTCATTAAATGATAGTGTACAAAATGTAAAAAAATGAAAGGTAGCAGAAAGAAGAATAAATCTTATTATATCTGCCCCTTACTTACAACAATCAGATTAAACAACAATAATCAGCCATGTAAACAATAATAATCTTCAACCAACTTTTTCAACAATCAGATTTAACAATAATAATCTTCAACCAACAGTACAAAATGACTAACTCTTTCTAATTTTCTAATTGATACAATACAAATTTACAACAGTACAAAATGACTAACTCTAATTTTCTAATTGATACAATACACATTACGCTATTTCATATATTTTTTTTAACACATTTGTTTTGATCATTTTTTTAAATGTAAAAATTGACTTGGCATTTTTAACTACATTCTCCAAGCCATTCCATAATCTAATTCCCTGGATTGAGGTAGAACGTCCCTTCAAACTGGTTCTGAACTGTGGTTTTACAAACAACTCTGTCCCCTTAAGATTATAACAACTTTGTCTTTTAACAAAGTGCATTTGGATATTTAAAGGTAATGCATTTCTTTGAGCTCTATACATAACTGATAAGATATTATAGTCTACTAAGTCATGGAACTTCAATAATTTAAGGTGATAGAATAATGTACTTGAAGGATGACGATAATGCTTTCTAGTGATAATTCTTACAGCTCTTTTCTGTAATACGAATATTGGTTTTGTGATTGTTTTACACGCATTCCCCCAAACATCAATGCAATAGATTAGGTGTGGAACAATGATTGTGTTATACAACAAATATAGAGCCTTATCACTTAATAGGTCTCTGACTTTGTACAGTACTGCAATCGATTTAGCTATTTTTATTCTTACAGAATTTATGTGTTGTTTCCATGTCAGTTTGTCATCAATGATAACACCCAAAAACTTCACCTCACTCATTCTACAAATCTCACTATCCTCAATTTTGAGTGGGACATCAACAGTTTTCTTTTTATTACCGAATATCATGTAATTAGTTTTCTCTAGATTTAATGATAATTTATTTATTTTAAACCAAGTTTGTATCTTGACAAATTCTGTCTTTATCAATTCCAACATTTGTTCAATATCTTCACCTAAACAGAAAAAGTGGCATAACTTACTGCTCATAATCAACATGATCTGCAACAAATTCAAAAGAAGCAGAAAACACACATTTATGGGTGTCCAGAGTAAGCGCTTTGAAGTCGGGTCATATTTTTTCACACGTTTGTCAATGGGCGTGTAGTGTGGGGGGACGGGCTCTGACTGTTGTTTGTGCCTATGCGCCAAACGGCAGCGCAGATTACCCACCCTTTTTGGAGTCCTTGGAGGGGGTATTGGAGAGTGCGCCTCCTGGGGACTCCCTTGTTCTACTGGGGGACTTCAACGCTCACGTGGGCAATGACAGTGAGACCTGGAGGGGTGTGGTTGGGAGGAACGGCCCCCCTGATCTGAACCCGAGTGGTGTTCTGTTATTGGACTTCTGTGCTCATCATGGATTGTCCATAACGAACACCATGTTCAGGCATAAGGGTGTACATATGTGCTCTTGGCACCAGGACACCCTAGGTCGCAGTTCGATGATCGACTTTGTTGTCGTCTCATCTGATCTGCGGCCGCATGTCCTGGACACTTGGGTGAAGAGAGGGGCGGAGCTGTCCACTGACCACTACCTGGTGATGAGTTGGCTCAGATGGTGGGGGAGGATGCCGGTCAGACCTGGCAGACCCAAACGTATTGTGAGGGTCTGCTGGGAATGTCTGGCAGAGTCTCCCGTAAGACGGAGCTTTAACTCCCACCTCCGGGAGAGCTTTGAACACGTTCCGAGGGAGGCGGGGGACATTGAGCCCGAGTGGGCCATGTTCCGCACCTCTATTGTCGAGGTAGCTTATCAGAGTTGTGGCCGCAAGGTTGTTGGTGCCTGTCGTGGTGGCAACCCTCAAACCCGGTGGTGGAGGAATGCTGTCAGGCTGAAGAAGGAGGCCTATTGGGCCTTTTTGGCCTGTGGGACCCCGCAAGCAGCGATAGGTACCGGCAGTCCCAGAGGCATGCGGCTCGGGTGGTTGCTAAGGCAAAAACTCTGGCCTGGGAGGAGTTCAGAGAGGCCATGGAGAATGACTTCCATACGGCTTCGAGGCGATTCTGGTCCACCATCCGGCATCTCAGGGGGTGGGGGAAGCGGTACGCGACAACACCATTTATAGTGGGGGTGGCGTGCTGTTGACCTCAACTCGGGATGTTGTGAGTCGATGGGCGGAATACTTCGAAGACCTCCTCAATCCTACTGGCATGTTTTCCACTGAGGAAACGGAGCCTGGGGACTTTGGGTCGGGCTCTCCAATCTCTGGTGCTGAGGTCGCCGAGGTGGTTAAAAAGCTCTGCGGTGGCAGGGCTCCAGGGGTGGATAAGATTCGCCCGGAGTTCCTTAGGGCTCTGAATGTTGTGGGGTTGTGTTGGCTTACTCTGCAATATCGCGTGGGCATCGGGGGCAGTTCCCTTGGATTGGCAGACTGGGGTGGTGGTTCCCCTATTCAAAATGGGGTACCGTAGGGTGTGTTCCAACTATGGGGGATAACACTCTTAAGCCTCCCTGGTAAGGTCCATTCAGGGGTTCTGGAGAGGAGGGTCCATCGGATAGTCGAACCTCGGATTCAGGAGGAGCAGTGTGGTTTTCATCCTGGTTGTAGAACACTGGACCAGCTTTACACACTCAGCAGGGTCCTGGAGGGCACGTGGGAGTTTGCCTAACCAGTTTACATGTGCTTTGTGGACTTGGAGAAGGCATTCAACCATGTCCCTCGGGGGGTTCTGTGAGGGGTACTCTGGGAGTATGGGGTACCAGGCCCTATGATATGGGCTGTTAGTTCCCTGTACGACCGGTGTCAGAGCTTGGTCCGCATTGCCGGCATTAAGTCAGGCTTGTTTCCAGTGAGAGTTGGACTCTGCCAAGGTTGCCCTTTGTCACCGATTCTGTTCATAACTTTTATGGACAGAATTTCTAGGCGCAACCAAGGTGATGAGGGCATCCGTTTTGGTGACCTTAGAATCCCTTCTCTGTTTTTTGCAGATGATATGGTCCTATTGGCTTCATCAGGTGGTCATCTACAGCTTTCACTGCAGCGGTTTGCAGCTGAGTGTGATTCGGCCGGGATGAGGACAAGTTCCTCCAAAACCGAGGCCATGGTCTTGAGACGGAAAAGGGTAGCATACCCTCTCCAGGTCGGGGAGGAGGTCCTGCCCCAAGTGGAGGAGTTTAAGTATCTCGGGGTCTTGTTCACGAATGAGGAAAAACTGGAGCGTGAGATCGATAGGCGGATAGGTGCAACATCCGCAGTGAAGCGGGCGCTGTACCGGTCTGTCGTGGTGAAGAGAGAGCTGAGTCAAAAGGCAAAGCTCTCAATTTACTGATCGAACTACGTTCCCACCCTCATCTATGGTCATGAGCTTTGGGTTGTGACCGAAAGAACGAGATCTTGGATACAAGCGGCTGAAATGAGTTTTCTCCGCAGGGTGTCTGGGCTCTCCCTTACAGATAGGGTGAGCAGCTCGGTCATCCGGGGACCGGGAGGTAGGGGTGGGCGATATGGCTCAAAAATTATATTGTGATATTTCAGAGTATATCACGATAACGATAAATTTCGTGATATAACCCAAAAAAAAAAAAGTATTTATTTGACAAAATTAACTTAACATGTTGCTTTGCAGTATTATATAGAATTTTAAAAAACAACAAGGGCTAATTTGACTGAAATTACTTTATTTAGTAAAGTATTTAGTCTCCAAGTAAAACTACACCTGCACTTTAGTTTTTGTGGTGTTTTTTAATCTATATTTTGTGCAGACTTTTCAATCTAAATAACAGATCATTTTTAAAGTGCAGGTGTAGTTTCCTAAAACAACTAGCCTAAATACAATTAAGCTTAAGATTTTTTGAGCATAAATGAAACATACAACAAATTATATATGCTTTTGTTCACGCCTCCACCAGCAACAACCTAAAACAAATTAAACCTCTAGCCAACAACATACACCAAGCAACAACAAAGAATAAACATGTAGATGTATTTATCTATTCCACCCATTCCATACAAAACCAAAGGCTTAAAAAAAGAAGAAAAAAAAGAAAAGAAAAAGCTTTTCAGGAGTTAAATGTAGCACTTCCATATAAGGTATGCACTTCTCATCTCTGCAGGGGATTGGCTCTGCTTGAACCACCTGTGTGACGTCACACATGAGCAGACATGTCACACATGAGCGTTTGGACAAATAAGAAAATTAAGGTGTAAGTCACCAGTTCAACCCATAGAACTACCGTAAACACGTTTTTAGACCAAATATTGCCAAATATTGCCAATTTACACAGATATGCACAATTATGTGAGAATAAACACAGCCATAGTGCTAGATAACATTTTAAACACATTCTAGGGAGTTTATCAGCTAAAAAAAGTTAATTTTGGGTTTAGTTCCACTTTAAATGAGCTGTAACTTCTACAAGTTGATCAGCTGACCGTGAAACTTGTTCGTGTTTCAACTTCATCTGTTCATGCAAGAACGTGTGATTCTTCTGATTCATTTTTTTTAACTGAACTGTGTCTGATGGAGTGAGTGGAGCCGCGCGTGTTTAACAGAGGTGGACACGCTGCACCGCGGCTGCTCGGAGCGGAGCAGAGCAGAGCGGGGCGGGGGAGGGGGGGACAGTCTGTGCCTGCAGAGCAGGGGGAGAGAAGAGACGCGCGCGTTGTTTTTAACATTTTAGCAGTGACTAATTAGCGTTTTACACCACTACAGATTGTTGGAGGAGAGGTGCGCAGTTGTTCAAAGCGCTCGGGTGTTAAGGGGCGGGGCGCCCTGACGTATTACGTCATGAAATTAGCATATCATGATATAAGTTTTTTGCCCGGGCAAGCTTTTTATACCGGTATTACCGGTAACGATATGATATGGCCCAGAGGGAGGGACCCAGAGTAGAGCCGCTGCTTCTCCACATCGAGAGGAGCCAGTTGAGGTGGCTTGGGCATCTGGTTAGGATGCCTCCTGGACGCCTCCCTGGTGAGGTGTTCCGGGCACGTCCCACCGGGAGGAGACCCAGAGGAAGACCCAGGACACGCTGGAGGGACTATGTTTCTCGGCTGGCCTGGGAACGCCTTGGGATTCCCCCAGAGGAGCTGCTCCAAGTGGCTGGGGAGAGGGAAGTCTGGGCCTCCCTACTTAGGCTGCTACCCCCGCGACCCGACCCCGGATAAACGGAAGACAATGGATGGATGGATGGATGGATGGTACTTGGATGATTGAGCATGCACTTTGTTTCCTGGTCTACATTTTTTTAAACTTATGATTATTTGCACTAACCACATTAATCTTCCAATTCAGTCCCTGGTTGATTCCGGAGCTGAGCAGAACATGATCAGCCAGGATATAACAAACAGCTCCACCTACTCATCACTCCTCTCATTCCCTCTTTCGGTCACTGCTCTCACCAGAGAAAAAAAATCACAACAATCTCCCACAAGATCAAAAGAACCCACTTCATCATCCCAGGCAATCACCATGGGTGGAGTGAGTTGTTTGTATTTTCAGGACCCACTTCTCATGTAGTGTTAGGATATCCTTGGCTACTCAAACACCAGTTATCACTTGGGTTGAAATGATAGAAACCCAGAGTCCTTACTGCAGGGCTATTCAACCAGTGGCCTGCGGGTGACTTCAATCCAACCCACTTCATGGAGATATAGTAGTGGGCGGCTGTGGTGTAGTGGTAATGGCAGTCGGCCCCTGATCGGAAGGTTGGAGGTTCGAATCCCGCGTCCGCCCACCATGTGTCGTTGTGTCCCTGGGCAAGACACTTAACCCCGAGTTGCTCCCGGTAGGACTGGATGGCGCCTTGCAAGGCAGGCTACCACTACCGGTGTATGAATGTCTGAATGAATGGGTGGATGGCTGGTATTGTAAAGCGCTTTGAGGCTCCTCAAAGGGGGCTGGAAAGCGCTATATAAATAAGCTCCATTTACCATTTACCATCTTGGTCAGTGATAAACTGACACACATCTACTTTAATTAATTATTTATTCCAGTCCGAATAGTAATTACGGGTTTTCTTTCTGAATGAATTAAACATAGCACTTCTGTGATCTTAACTGATGAAAGGATGACCAGATAAGCATAAAGTAACAATGAAACGTTAATTTATGTTGATTCACCAGGAGATGAATCATTTATTAATTAACAAATAATTAAAATCAACATTATGTACATTTATTGACTGATTTCAATTTCTTGCAAATTTAGCGTCAGCAGATTTAATTGTGAACAACAGACAAGTAATGAGGTGACATATTACTTATATTTGTAGGCAAATATTTCTTAAAGTTTAGTTACTGGCTTAGAGATAAGGAGAAGTTTAAGAATAGGAGGAAAGGAAGAATAAGAACAAATTATTTGGGAATGATGTGTGACAACCAGAAATAGCACATCCTCTTGGCCGATGTTCACTGGACCAAGATCAGCTTAGTAAAACAATCACGACTCTTTACCTTGGCAAAGATGTGGTCCTCGCTCTAGTCAGAGAGGTGAAGCAGCCTTTGAACGCAAGAAGGGTTCTCAGTCCAAATTACTTCCAAACTGGTCAGCATTGTTTACTTTCAGCGTCCACTGAGATCTGCTTGACCAGACCGGAGTAATGGCAGTTCTGGTTTTGGCTTTTCAGAATAAAACTTCCCATGAGAGGAACATTTATTCAAAGTTTGGAGCTTACGCTCTGTTTGGATTTCACAGCTATTTTATGCTTATGTTTATTAAATGTTTTAGTGTTTAGTGTTTAGATGGATACTGTTGCACCGAGGGACTGAGAGAAACGCAATTTCGGTCCTGTGTATGTCCTGTACATATTGCAGTTCTGACAATAAAGTTGACTTTGACTTTGAGTGCTGTGAAAACCTTGCTGCAGAATGTCTTTGATGTCTGACCACACGTCCATGCAACTGTTAGGCGAAGCACATCATGGTAGACTCCCATCTAGACTCAACGTTCAAGGAAGTGAACGCTTTTTACTAAAAGTGTTGACATAAGATACTCAGTCTCCTGATTTGTTTGTGAACCAGGCAGAGGAGTGAAAAGTACAAATCAGAAAGTCAAGGTAACAGAGAATCTTTTTAGAAAACAGAGAGAGTTGTTTAGAGAAAGTGTCTAGAAGTGAGGAGACATAAAGATGCCAGTTAAAGATTAACTGTTTCTCATTTGTAAACAACTACTGAAAGAACCATTCTGACCTGATCTTCAACTTTAGACACAGTTTGATCCATCATATTAAAGTAACACCAGTAATGCTCACATTGAAGAATAACACAGCATAATAGCAAATGATCATGAGAATGACAAAAGGTTATTCTGTTGATTATATCTGAATTAACACAAATTAAAAAGAAGTCTCTTGGTTTAATTTGTTTCTTGATTCAAACTACAGTAAATGAATGTAATAAAAAGTCCCCTCAGGAATTTTCTCCAGGAAGGGTAATCACCAAGAGTGATCAAACATCAGGTGATCCACTACATCAAGGGTCATCAACATGGTGCCCGCAGGCACCCGGGTGCCCCAAAGGACCATTTGAGGTGCCCCCGGACCTGTTCTAAAAATAGCACAACTCACTACTAAGCTGCATTTAAATTTTCATTTTAATCAGATGCTGCTTCTCCACATCGAGAGGAGCCAGTTGAGGTGGCTCGGGCATCTGGTTAGGATGCCTCCTGGACGCCTCCCTGGTGAGGTGTTCCGGGCATGTCCCACCGGGAGGAGACCCAGAGGAAGACCCAGGACGCGCTGGAGGGACTATGTTTCTCGGCTGGCCTGGGAACGCCTTGGGATTCCCCCGGAGGAGCTGCTCCAAGTGGCTGGGGAGAGGGAAGTCTGGGCCTCCCTACTTAGGCTGCTACCCCCGCGACCCGACCCCGGATAAGCGGAAGAAGATGGATGGATGGATGGATGGATATA